>VRYO01002014.1:5926097-5953927 GCA_009812075.1 Sialia sialis | reverse complement strand
TATCTTAGAAGCCTACTTAGATTACAGTAAAACACCTCAAAAGTCCCCCCTTCTTCCTCCTGTTTCCTGTAACTAGAATTAAGCTCTGCCCTGACTCCCATAAAAACTGTGGGTTTATGAGCTACCTGCATGGCAAGAAATTGCTCATGGGAGATCCATGAATGCATGATAAACAGCAGTACTGAGCAAGCTGGGGAAGAGATTGCACCTGGAAGTAGGTGTGATGGAATCATCACTGAATGGTGGTGGTGGAGTGTGCAATTGGGTGTATGTGTGGAATTAAACCATCTGCACACAGCCCTGGCCAGCTCACACTGGCTGACCCTGCTTGAGGCTGGGTTGGACGTGGTGACCTCCAGAGCCCCCTTCCAACTCAGCCATTCTGTGATTTTGTGAGCCCATCAATGAACTTTGCTTTATCCCATTTATGCAATTCCTCACTGCCTTCCTATCTCATGGCTGTACTCCATCTCCTACACTTAGTTACCCACCCCATGTACTAGAGAAAGAAAAAGACCTCCCTGCCTCACACATGTCTTGTGCTGAGACTTGCCCCAAACACCTCCTACCTTGACAGCCCTGTAAATCTGATGGTACTCTCCATTTGGCTCCTACCTTTGGCTTGGGGGTAGGCTCTGTGGGGAGATGAGGGACTGGGGACTGGAATATTTTTTCTATTTTGCTTCCTGGGGTTAAATATATTGCTTTCTCTTGGTTTAGACTGGCAATTTTCCCACTGACACCCTGGGTGGTAACATGGCCACGCTGAATTCAGACTCCCCCTTGGGCTCACTGGAGACAGAATTTCATCCATTCCCTTCTGTCACATTGCCCTGGGTCAGCTCTAAAATTTAGGGTCTTTGAAAATGACACACAGGACCCCTGAAGCTCCTCTTCCCACCAAAATAACTGATTTAGAAAGATCTGCTCTTTGAGTCCTGGAAAATTATTATCTGTATTCAGAGGGATGCATATTCTAAAGGTTTCTTTAGATGATCTGATCTCCTCTATGACTCACTCAATGTCATTTAACTACAGAGTTCTCCAGCTCCTTGATTAAGAAATGTCTTATCTGTAGGCATCTAGTCACCATCTGAAGACTTGAGGAGACAGACAGATAAAAAAAACTCCTTCATCTCTTTGCTGCATTTCTTTCTTAGACTTCAGTCTGTTACATCCTTTTTACAACCTGTCAATGAATACAGAAATGGGAGAATATGAAATATAGAGAGAGATTAGTGATTTAGAATCAGAATTAATGGTATCCCTCAAAGTCAGGGGCATGTGAAACTTATCAATATGTATTAGAGTGTTTTTAATATGGGGAGAGAATTCCAATAGGGTCATTTGGGAAAATAAACAAACTTACTTTCACATTGCTGAGATTTTCACTTTGTTTTTCAGTTACCAAAACACACCAGCCAGCTCAGAGACTAACGAGAATTCCACCCACCAAAACCAAATTATGTTCATAATGAGTAGAAGTGGTTGAAAATTCTGAGTTTTGAGTGCTTGATGAAAGTGCGTCGATCTCTTCATTTTTGAAACAGGAAAGAATAGACTCTGATGTAAATACGGTCAAAGACTTTTCCATACCAATTTCCTGTGTAAATAATAACATGTTGGGTTGGGTTTGTTCATTTTTTAAGTACAGATGTATTCACAAAAGCTATGGTTGGCCCTGGGTTAGGATATGCTTCATATAAATGTAACACCCAGAGAAAGAAAGCCATAAGTCAGACAGTCTAGTTTCAGATCATAAAAAAGTTATTACCTTTGTACTAATGCTTTGTCTTCACTAGAAGGAAAGAAAAATACAAAAAATAAAAAGGAGCTAATTTATAAAAGACTACCAAAAATTTACTTACTTCAAAATTAGTTGGTTGCAACTCATGCACCTATCCAAACTCCTCAAGCATTTAGCTATTTTAGTGTAAAAATACATTTTTTTTTCCTTCTCAAGGAAAAAAAGTCATATGCTAAGATCAGGATGAAGATATGGAAAAGGTCAGTAAGGATCAATCTTTGAGAGGGACAGGTTTCTCATTAATGAGTGCAACAGACTGATCATCACAGAAAGAATAAAATAGAATAAAATTTAGTGATTGTATCTAAGAAGTATAAATGTTTTTCTTGTCAAATGTCATTCCTTTTAAAACTTGGCAATAGTAACTTACTGCAATTTTCTTTCAAGTGAATTTCAGCTGGGCTGTGACTCTGTGTGTAATCGTTTTCTCATGATGGTAGTAAAATTTGACATATCAACTGTATATTTATAATGGAAATAAACTTCATTATGAGTCCCCAAAGGGATCTGATCTAAATCTCACTGAATGAAAAATGGAAAGGCTCCCATTGACTTCTCTGATCTTTGGTCAAACTATTGTAGCTGTAGAATTCTCTCACTTTCCCCCTTTATGCTGTGCTTTTGGAAACCACATGTATTTTATATCTGTGTACATCTCTTGTTTTGTTCCCATTGTCTCACAGAGCACTGGAGGCACACTTGCAATGTAAAACTGAAAAATTATCATCTTTTTTCAGTGCTATTTTCTTGGCAGCAGAGTGCACAAGTATGACAGGGCTAAAATCCCAAGTTTACATTAGGCTGCATGGAGCAAATTTCACAGGAAGGTAACTGCTGACTTCTGTAGCATCATGACCAGTTTCAGGGGAGTAGAATTTGGCCCCATTTCTGCAAAATAACTGTGGCTTTCCTTAGCAGTCTGATCATGTCATAATTCACTTTAATGCTCATGTATGCTGGCCCAAGGGCTTCTATAATTATTTTGCCTGTCTCATCATGAAAGATGGATAACTCACACCTGAATACAAGAGTAGGAACTTGTTGTTTTGTTTAGATTTTAAACACTTTAAAATCATTATTAAATGAGCAAATTACACATGCCCTGCAGAAGAGGGTACAAGTTAAAGCTCTCTGGGTGCTTCTAACTACTCCTGCTATGGAAGAGTACAATGTCATTAGAAGGAAGCATTGATAGGATTGTGATGAATTTATCTGCATATAATGCAGGGAGTCAAAAACAAAGAGAAACTCATTGGACATAAACTGCATTCCAGTGGGATTTCAGAATATTTAATAAATCAATTAATACTTTATCCTAAGCCACAGGATGTCATATTCATGAGGGACCATAATTATGCAGATATTTGTCAGGAGTGTTATTTACATAAAGGTTTCTGAATAGCACAGATGATCACTTCTAGTTAAGATAAAGTCCCAGAAGGTGGATCCCCCTTGAGTGAGAAGCAGAGACTCCCACATTAACTGAGCCTGCAACTCACATGAAAGGGACAAAATAATCAAATATTCTATGCAAAAAAATGTCAGGGAGATGAAGATACATAAACCCTAGGGAAATGGGTAAAAAGGAGCTCTTTCACTTCCACAGCCTTATACCAGGGTCTTTGGAGATTTGCAAATGGAAGTATTAAAACCCAGGGCTGTGGTGAAATGAAGAGGATGCTGCAGACATGGGATAAATCAAGATTCCTCATGAAGGAAATGTGCCATGGTGATGGAAAAGAACTCAAGGGCACTGGGAAATTGCACAGTTCCCTTCCTACCTCACTGGATACATTCAGACCTCCACCATTAACTGGTATATATTTAACTTTGTGGGGGTTTTTTTCTGATTAATTTAATGCTTGAGCAGATAGCTGTTATAAATACTGTGAGTATTGGTTATTGTAGGAACTGAAAGGAGTAGCACAATGGGGCTGCAAAAGGCAGTTTCCTCCTTTCATTTTCCCTACACTTGACGTTAATGACCTTAATTTTCTTTCTTCTGCAGCCAAATCAGCAGAATTTGTATGGAGATGGGTACTAAATGATGCATTATTCAAGGCTAGCTCCACTCCTGGGGTCACTGTCACAGCTGACTGACTGCAGAGCTACAACATCCTCCCTGCTCACAATGAACTTGTGACAATTGGATCAGCTTTACCTCCTGTGAGGAAGAGGACGAGACAAGGGCTGAGTGTTCACATCCTGCCTCCTCTGACTCAGGAAAAGCCAAGTTTGGAGCTGCCACTCAGGCAACTTCTGCTCCTGTGCTCTTCCACATGCTCAGTTAATACTGAGATTGCAGATTTTCCTTGTCACCCTGATGGGATATTCATGTCCAAAAGACTTTGGGAATTACAAATATTACAAAATCCAAAGTCCTCCTTTGTCACAAAGAGAAATAGATAAAGGCTGAGGAGGCCAGAAGTGCTCCACTACTGACTGTGCTGATCCAGTTATCCTTTACTTTCTTTTTCCATGTAAGGAAAGGTTTTAGCTGGAGTATACTTGGGATGATGCTAATTGACCCATCCTGACTGCAAGAGCTTTTAACTTTGTGGCAAAATTAATCCTAAATCAATATCATTTGTTTGGTATTTGCTTTCAACCCAGCCCAAAGTGAGAGCCCAGATTTAGGTAAGGCTGTGTCTGCTTTATGCTGTAACGTTGCTCTGAGAGGCTACAGCAACATTGCTGAAACCAGCCCTCCATAAATCCCAGTCAAAATGACACCTCTAGCATCTTCCACAGTATTTGATGAGCAAAACTCAATAAAATTTTATATCAGTTATTCCCTACAATTTTCCTCATAAGTTATGATGCATTTTGTCTGAATTCTACCCCGTCCTCCATCATACTCCAATGAGAACAAAACACAGCTCAGTCCTGTCATCTGCCTAATTTTTTTCTACTATTACAGTCACCTGCTGTGGCTGACCAACTTTAATCCTTACCTTTTTCAGTGTTTGTTCTCTTGGTGAAATATCTTGGTGCATCTTATGAAACAAGTCCAAGGATTTGCAGGAAAGCAAAAGGAAATTCCAGGCTGAAAGCAATGGAGATTCTGATCATAAACTCATGAGGATGGCAGGGAGTAAACAGGGATTTGTCCCATGGAAATGTTTCAACCGAGTTTGCAAAATCACGGTTGGCAGCTGTGGAGCACGCAAGCATCAAAGGGAAGCATGGGTTAAAGGGAGAAACCCAGCCCAAGAATGCATCCTTTGTGCAGGGAGGTTGTGCATTTAACAGATCTCTGCTGAGTTACTTAATAACACACCAGATGCCAGTGACCTTGTGGAAAATGGAATTGCTCAGAACTTCAGTGTCAGAATGTTTGCAGGCGTTCCTCCTGGCTGGCTTACTCGTGCCACAGCAGCTCGAGTTTTGTGTTCTCTCTTCTCAGGGTTTCTGTGGTGCATGGATGGGATTGCTGAGGCTCTGTTTGCCATGATGGGATATTCATGTGCCACAAGATGTGAAGCTGGGACAGAGCCCTGCCATCTCACCTCTGCTATAAAAGGGGAGATTTCAGTGAACCCTCTCCTCCCCACCACCAGGTCTTGCACTTTACCAGGGACTGAGTAAAGTGAGCAGGATGAAAATCCTTTCCAGGCACTAATCACATTAAGAATTTCAAGCCTGGATGCCAGGAGGGTGATGAATAAGAGCTAAACCACCTTGATGGATCTTGAAGTTTTGCTGGAATTTCCCTGGCCTTGGAAATGGAGTCCAGCCATGATAAGAATTGCCACAGCTTTCTTCACTGATGGACCTTCAAAGAGATTCTTCCTTCAAGGAGCATCAGACGGGAGATTCTGAGGAGAAGGAGGTGTTGGGGCTTTGCTGAGGTAGTAGTTACAATTTTAATTTTATCTCCTGCACCTCTCATACAGCCCTGTCAGACCATCTCAGAGACAGACTGGCTGAAGCCACCCACTCCACCCCTGCAGTCCTCCCGCACTCTGTATCAAAATGGTTTGTGAAGCAGCTGCCCCAAATTCTCCATCAGCACCTGGCCTTATTTTCTTTCCTTGGCCCAGCACTTTTAGGAGTCTTTACAAATATTAATACAGCACTAAATACCTGCTGTGGTCTTAATGGGAAAAAAATTCTGGGAAAGATGGAATGTGTTTGCAATTTTAAAATCTTCTTTAGTGACAATTTCTTTTTTATTATTTTTATTATTATTATTTCTTCACGAGCAACAGGGCATTAAACTGATTAGATATTTCCTTGATTAACTTCATTGACTCACAATTGGGGTTTATGCACAGGAAGTTGATTCCTCCACCAAGTCCAGCACCATGAGCTCTGTTCCCTGCTCCAGCTAGAAAAGCTTTTTACCTTCACTCAGGTCCTTCCTCAGGACTCTGATGAAATAGATTTCCATCCAGTTACTGCTTGACCTGCAGAGGTTTCATGATTCAAGTTTTTATTTTGCAACCCAGAGACCACTTTGGCTTTTTGATTCAAATATGATCTAGATTTATGACCAGTCTTGTTCTTGCATGACTTTGCCAGCAGATTATGAAAGCTACCAACAAAATAAAAATGGTGTTAAAAGAAAATTGAAGACTCATCCCATGTCAACACAACACTTCAAATAGGGCCTTAAAAACCACAGATAGGTTTTATATGAAATAGAGAGATGCATTTACTAAAAAATAAACTGCACAAAATATGTGTGCACTTGAAAACAGCTGACCCTTGGGCACATCTGTGGTCACATAGATGAAAGCAGGGGAAGCTGTGCTATTTCTCTGAACTGACAGGGGTGTTAAGAGGCACCTGGGTAAGGAGCCAGCACTTTCACTTCTGCTCCAAGCTCATCTTGGCTGCATCTGCTCTGTAAACAGAGGTCTGTGGGAACAGAAAGATTCTCAAATTTGTGTAGCTTTTTCCAAGTGCATTCATTTTTCTGTCTAAATTCCTGAGTCCTCTTCTGAGAGGCTGTCAAAAAGAACAAATGGAAACAATATTTTCTTACAGATGGGAGGAAATCTGAATTAGACAGATCCCACCCACTCTACATGCTTTTACCTTTTTCCTAGCAGTCAAGTCACAGCTCTGTTTTAAGCAGATCCTTTGCTTGTACGGTAATTTCATGACTATAAGGCACACCCTTTTGACTAAAGTTTTATTCGAAACCTGGAAGTGCGCCTTATAATCCAGTGCGCCTTATATATGGACAAAGTTCAGAAATTTGCCAACCAGGAACTGCGAGCCGCTGCAGCCCCAAGCCGAGCCCGTGTTTAAAGGCAACCCCGATCCATGAAAAATGTTTGCAAATTGAGCACCTGCCAGTAAACCCCGCAATCGTGCGATTCCATTACTAATTTGTTACTTTGTTGCTCGTGGATCCTCGCTACAAAAAAAAGTGTGCCTTATATATGGACAAAGTTCAGGAAATTGCCGACAACCGAAAGTGCACCTTATGATCTGGTGCGCCTTATAGCCGCGAAATTACTGTACTTGTTTGTGCTGTAGGTGAGGCCTCATTGCTAAGGAAGAGCAAGATTCCCCCGAGTCATCAGATTAAGCACTTTAGCAGTTTAACACTTCCAAGATGCTTTGGAACAGAGGTGTGAGGATCTAATTTGGTCTTAAATTTCAGTATCTGATTCTCTGGGCTCTTGTCTCCTGAGCAGCCAAGAGGAGAGGAACAATAGGAGTGGTGATAAGCTTTCCTGAGGAACTCTGGCAGGGATCTTACCTACTAATGGGATTAGTATGGTAAATACCTTTACAGTGCAAAGCTAAATAAGGTGATGTTGATACCATGAAACAAATAAATAAATAAATAATTTCTTGATGAGACAATGTGATTTAAATACGAAACTCCCTGACTGCCTGCACTTGTGATCTCATTGCCAAGTGGTCCTGTGTAAAAGAAGGGGTTTTATCAGCTTCCCTATCCTGTATATTCCTTTTACCTCCTCGCCAGCTCCTCACCTCAGCTGACTTGTAGCAGCCACCATCCACCCTATCTGGAAAAAAAATAAACAGTCCTTGTGCCCTCATTGTAAAAAAGGAACTTTAGCTGGTGCTCCAAAGCCCTGGACTGGGAGAAATTGTTTGATTTACAGTACAAGCAATCTCATGAGGAGTCCCTTACATCATCAGGTTGTAGATTTAATTCTATTGAAAATAACTTTCTCATCCCCAAGCATAAATTAATGACTCAGTAATTTACTGAGTCAGTAAGTGGCAAATTTTTCAATAGAAGAGAAGAGGTGAAAAAGTATTCTTCCGAGGAGCGTTAATATGTTGTCCTCTTTATTTGGTGCAATAATCAAGGGCAATTAATTAAGGCAATTTTAATTAAATTATTTTCACCTAGACTGACTCCCAAAATGGCAGCTATTAATGATAAGAACACTAATGGCTCATCTATACTGCAGTGAGTTTTAACAACAGCTGTGTTAACTACGAGAGCTTGCACCCCACAAGATTTTCAGATGAAGCAAGTGGGTGTTGCACCCACTGCAGGGACAGAAATGTCACTATTGTCCACATTGTTTTTATTCCTGCTCTTTCTCCACAATAGCCCAACTCACTGTGTCCTTGCCTTCTTTGTCCAGTTTGACATTTGGTCCCACACCACCAGATAGTGTCTGGCTTGAGGTAACCAAGTGGGAGTTGGTTGCACTTCAGGTTCTTTTTTTCTTTCTTTTCTGAACAGTTCTGCTTGATAACAGAGCAGTGAGGCATTTCTGAACACCACAGGGGCACCCACTGTAGAACAGAAGCCCCTACCTACATTTTTATGGTCTGTCCACACATGAAAAGGTGCCTTGACAAGATGTCCTTCTTCGTACTCTAAACATGAAACCTGTAATTAAATAGGAAAAACAAAGTTACCAAGCAGTAAGTACTAAAAAAGCTCATGCTTCAATAGTGTTCTGTTTCTAGGAGCTCGGGTTCAGCCTGAAAGGATGGAAATGGTGCAAAAAAGCAGGTCACAGCTATTTCTAGAAATTGTGGAAGTGATTGGAGCTCCTTGACGCCAGGAACTGGAATTTCCAGACAGTAAAGTAGCACTAAGGTAGACTGTATCTGATGCCAAGGAGCTGGCAATTATTATTATTTCAACCACAAGTAAGTGCATTTCAGGTAGGATTTAAAGGCTGAATGGAGACTACAATAGCATGGACAGTCAGCTCAGGGTGGAAGCCTGGGCTGGCAAGCCAAGCTCTGCCCATTGCAATGTCTCGTGGAAAACAAGCAAAATGGCAGAGATCAAAATTATTCAGCTCTTGGAAATCTTATTCTCCCTTTGTTTTGCAAATGAAGGCACTTCACAATATAGAAATTCTTGTGTTTAACTAGATTAAGTTTTTAATTACTTTTGCAGTCTCTCTTAAAAGGAGCCCTGAAACACAACAGTGACTATTACTTATGTATAATACACATTTTACAATCTTCCTAATTACACGTGTTTCACCAATAGTTATTATGCATACCCAATTAAACATGCAGTTAAAACACCTTAAACTGCATGCCATGGACAATACCGAGTAAATAAATAATTAGGGAGTTATTAAAATGCAAATTCATAACATAAAGGAGCAATTATGGAAGAAGAAAATATTTTAGTCTGTGACTTATTGACCATATCAGCTCTTCCAGTGGGTCCTATTGCATTAATGTGAATGCTGCTGACACAAAAGACACAGCAGCAAAATGGTTTGTTTTGGTCACACAGCAGCAAAATGGTTTGTTTTGGTCAATGCCTAATTACTTACAGCTTTCAGATCCCAAGGTCTTGGCTTAATGGATTTTAATGGCTCAGAAGAAAAAAAGGAAAATCTCTGCACACATGAGGTCTTCATAAGATTCTGGAAAACAAACTTTACCTTTATATATTTTCAATATATCTATCTTTGTCTATCACTCAAAATTAGTTGGGTATTTTTTTCCTTTTTTTCAAATCAAGCTCACAGAAGAGGAACCATCATGCTTGCCAGATTTGTGTGAGTGAAGTCTGAGATCAAATGGAGCTTGGGCATCAGAAAGTGGCATAGATCCTATCAGGGTTGTGAATTGTGGAGATTCAGATGGGTCCTGCCTTTCACCTCCAGCTCCAGCTGTGCCTCGTGGATTTTGAACACAAAACTCAGCAATGGGACCACCCTGCCCAAGAGCTCATCCAAAGCAACACCAGAGATTATCTTTATGGGCAAACGCATTTTAATGTCTTCAAACATAAATCATTGGATGTTCACAGATGAAGGTGTCTTGAAAATTCTGTCCAGGGAAGTATTTAAAGTGCCTTGGTTTGTTTCAGGGCCTCTTTTGTCCTGTTTAAATAACAAAGGGACAATTTACAGCTCATGCAGTAAGGCATGCTGTGTGTGCTGAATGAATTTTATTCATATAAGGAACTGACTCAGATTTCTTGAGCTGATAGTGTTTTCAGTATTACCTTAAAAGTCCTCTATACAACATTTTTAAAAAATTTGACACCTAAGGTTTCTTATAAATATATTTTTCAAGATGTAGGAGGAAATTTTTATGTTTCTGCTCCTACAAATGATATTGGCATTATTTTATTGACATTGACTTCAGCTTTGTTGCAACAATTTTGTTCTGATGCTGTGTTCTTTGCTATGACTTGGCTAGACTTGCCTAGAAAACCAAAATTAGAAGAAGAGTTGCAGTTCAGAAAATATTTATTGCTATACTAATTACATATAAAAGCGATTTATACAAATCATATATTGCAAAATTCCTCCAGGAAAAATAAAAAACCCCATATAGTAGTTGGAATAAAACAGCTGGTTACCTTTCAGTTTTATTGGCATGTACACTGTGATTGCATCAAGCCAACTCCTCAGCTAATGAAAACTAGCAAAGCTCTACTGCCTCCAGTACCCATTGCTTCAATCTGAAATAAATCTTGGCCTCTTTCATTGTATGTGCAAGGCAAATAAATTCAGGGATTTTTAAAAGATCATTGCTTAATGAGGGGAGAAAAAGACAAAAACCACTGGCTGAAAGTTTTCCCATGTAGGGAAGTAAGACATTGCAGAGCAGGCACCTCCCTGTGGTTTGGGGTGGAGGTTGGAATAAAAACGGGGGGTCTGAGATGGAAATGGGGCAGTGATCAGGAGATGATCCCACGCCTTGTGCAAAGTGTCCTGTCTATTATTTATTCCATTTACTGATTATTATTTTAAAGCTTTTGTTTTCTAATTGCTCATGGCTGTACCAAAATATGTATGTGTGTGTGTATGTATATATATATATATATATATATGTATGTGTGTGTGTATATATATATGTATGTGTATATATATATATGCATGTATGTGTGTATATCTGTATATATCTTTAGTCAGCAGAGCTTCCCCTAAATAAAACTAAAAATACTTCTTAAAGCCCCTGGAAGTTTGGAGGTACAGGCTTAAATCAGGTAAGACATGAGGAAAATTAATGAAAAGGAAAAAACAGGACAGTGTGCATGTACTGTTATCTCTCCAATAACTTCAGCTTAATAAGGTTAGAGAGGAAACTCAGCTAATTGTTGTGCATTTTTCTTATTTAAAAAAAAAAAATGTTCCTTACAGAACCATGGGAATTAATGTAACTGGTTTCAGTAAATTAGGGAAATCATGTGTGGCATTCTTTTGTGAAAAAAAAAAAAAAAATCCCTCTTCCTTAGCTCTCCATTTTCAGCTCTATACTTTGAAAAACCATGTGGGTCATCTCTAATTAAATGTGGACTCTGACAAAGCATTTTTGCCTGGTTTTAGATGGCAGCAATCTGGAACTGCTGTGATCAGTTCTTCCAGACCTGCAGCAGACACGCAGTGTTCTGTAAGGCCTGGGGCTGGGAGAACTTCATTTCAGCTCCAGCGAACTGCACCCACAATGGTTCTTTTCTGCCCACTTTGTGTTTTCCCCAGCTATGAAACAACTTCATCTCCAGGTACTACTGGCTGGCTGAAATATGTTAATGAATGTAAGGTGCTTAGATGAGTCTGTGGACAGACAAGTGAAAAGAGAATTAAAACTCTTAATTTCATTAATGTCTCAGTCTTTAACTGCCTCTCCACACTAATAAAATGTTGGAAATATATCATGCACTCACATCATGTTGTCTTTCAAGCAAATGGTAAAAGAACCACAGTAACCAACTTAAAATATGCATGAATACATATAGTATGTTTACATTGGTAAACCCAGTCTGTTTGTACTAGGAAACATTTTTAGCAAATAATTTTATTTATAACTCCTGTGCAAGCATTCCAGACAGAGGTGGTCTGTAAATTCCAGAAGACTCTATTTAAAAAGGAATTCTTCAACTGAAAAATGAAACTAATAATAACTCCTTGAGGTGCTAGATAGTGCTGCAGCTGATACCAAGTGTTAATCTTTGGAGAAATGAACTCAATTTTGTTTTGACACTAAGATAATGCTCTATGATTTCACTGTGAAAGCATTATCTATCCCCGCTCTCTCTACCTCCAATAAAGTTTTACAAGCAATAAAAAGGCCTGGAGATCAGCTATTTTCCTATTGGTGCTGTTGGAGGTTTTCTTTTGATGCTCCCGACAGAAATCTCCCTGGGGAGTGATTGCAAGGAACACTTTAGTGCCACTTCTCAATGCAGGCATTTGGTGTGAGCTGCAGAGTCTGGGGCTGGACAGGCACTGGGAGCAGCACTCTCCTTAAAGGGAGGAGTGTTCCCAGACAGGAGGAAATCCAGGTTGAATCTACATTAAAAACAACTCTTGTTTTCTGAGTATTGGTTGTTGTCTCTGAACTTCTCCCTTCAGAGGGTGGCAATGTGTCCTGTCCCCATGGCCAGGGGCTGGTGCCTGCCCCAGGTGGCAAAGCAAGAGCTGGTAACAGGCTTCTGTACATTCATAATGACACTGGAGACAGGGGAACTCCCACTTCCTACCCTAAATAACTCCCTTGGGCATGATCCAGTTTGTTCTAAGCCAAGCACCAAGTCTTTCCTAGCTGGTGTAGCTCTCCTAGTAAAGTAGCAATTAGGAGAAACATTGCCAATTAGCTAATTGCATTTCTCACAGCTGCCTCAGTACAGATTGCCTTATATGTCATAAACTTCTCCATGGTTTATAAATGACTTATCTCGGAAGTACTTTTTATAAGCAATGCGTTCATTTATATTTTAATTCCAGGAAAGTTGTTGGCTTTCCTGTTGCAGCCCGTGTAGAACAATGCACCCATCCAGATTTCCTCAAGGGGTTTGTCAGCCCTGAGCAAGAGCCACAGCACCCTCCAGCTCAGGAAACAAATCCCAGTTCCTGCTGCACAGGGAATATCACAGAGACACATCTCCATAAAGCCATGTTGCCTCTGCTCTCCTGGAGCATCCTCCCCTGCCAGCAGCAGGATATGGCTCTGGAGGGCTGTGAGAGCTGGAGCTACCCAAAAAGGCCAATGCTTTGCTTGTTATGTCTGAAGATTTTAGCTGGAGTGCATGTTACTCACTTCCTGCCCTTCCTCCTGGAGCCTGTTACAGGAAAGGAGGAACAATGCACCCCTGGGCACTTCATCCCTCACCTGGCAGGCCACTCAGGGCACTGGTGGCACTGGCTGCAGCAGGAGCAGGGTGGGAGAGCCTGAGCTGAGGGTGTGTTCAAGGTGATGCTCTTCAGACCTCCCAAGGCTGATTTAATTCCCAGGCATCCTCACATGCTTGGTCCAGTGCAGCAGAGGCTGTGTTTGAACTGCTGCAGTGTTCACAGCCTGGAGCTGCAGGAATCTGGAATGTTTTTAATCTGTCCTACTTCTGCCCCTGTTTATTTACACCAGTGCGCAGGAAAGCTTTTCTCCAGAGGCATCTCCCATCCTGTGATTCCTCGTGGGCACAAAGCACACCTCTGCCATTCCCACTGGCTGAGAAAAGCAGAGGGATTGAGCATAACTGCAAATTTAAAAAAAAACATCTTCCATTAGAGTAAAACTGCCCAAGCTTTGTGCACAATAAGGTCTGGTCTGTGCTGCAGTCTCATTCCATCCAAAGCAGAGCATAAATGTCTTCCTTTGCTAAATTGTCCACAGATATATTCTTTAATTCCAGGAAGAACTTTTATGTTTTCCAGAATCCTAACCTTTTTTACCTCCTTGCACTGCGTCTTTTAAAGTTGCTTTATATTGGCAAAGTCCTTTTTGTTATTTTGTGTGAGTTAGGTCTTGCCAATGTTTCAGTGCAACTGCTAAGTCCTGCACATACTTCAAATGATAGGCTTGAGCCATCTTTGATCTGAAGCCAAATGGGTTTTAATACAGTTATCTCTCTAAAAGCAGTATTCCCCCTCCTTAGCTGCTTCACCCAAACAGAGCAGGAAATTCTTCATCCAGCTTTCGTTCACGAGCTGGTTTGTAGTAGTTGTTGCAGACAACCAGATCCAAATCCTGTTGAAAACAATACAGAAGAATCCTGTTAGCTTCTGGACCTTTATCCAAGTTTTGGGAAATTCCAAAATATTTTTAAGGTGACACTGCTGCTTGGCTGGCTGAAATTTCACCTTTCACATTTGAGGAGATGGTTCTTTAGGCAGCTGGATAAAATGTACTGGAGACCATGCTGAGGTTTCTAGAAGCTGAATGGAAGGCTTTGATTTTAAAGCTGCTTCTTAACAGGTAGGGTTTGGCTTTCCCCATCCCCCTTGGAGGAGAATCTGGGGCTTGGCACAAGAGAAACTGTGCTAGGCCTCCCCATTTTCTTACTCCATCTGGACTGGAGGGAGGGAAGAGAAGGCACAAGTGATGGAGGCGAGAAACTCTCCTGTTTACTGCAGAAAAAATACTCACTGTGAGCAAAACTATTCAATTCTCACATCAGCCAGGTCATAAAGGGAACCTGTGTTGGTGCAGAGCCTCAGCAGCACAGGGAGGGGCCTCAGGACTGAAAACAAGAAGACTCTCCTGAATTTGGGTTTTACACTGAACTGAGAGAGGTTTTAAATGTCATTGTCAGGAATCAGGACACCAACAATCTGCTTATAGAATAAAAATAAAAGGATGCCAAAGAAAGGGTTTGTAGAATGGGAAGGAAGAGAAATGTCCTTAAAACCATGGTGTAAACCCTGGTGTTTGCACTCCCCATCAGAGCCCAGACCCTGCTCCTTGATCATGCAGGTCCAGCTTTCCAGGCTTGCAAAGGCTGGAGTTGCTCACATTTTGATTTTCAGTTCAGATGACAAATTCCTCTTCATTCCCAGGGTATGTTACTAAATCACTTTGTGCCACATTCAGAGTGAGTTGGCCTTTTCAGACACCCTGTGCTCCAAGGAGAGACATTTCTGTGAAAGTCTGTGCAGTGCATATAGGCATTTAGTGGCAAGATTAATATTAAAATACTCTGCTATCCAATCAACTTATGAGGTTTTAATGCAATGACTTGAGTCTAGATGTTAGAGTTCACTTAAAGTTCACTGACTATTATGGGACTGATGGTATATAGAATAGCTTAATCTTACCGTGGGAAAACTAAAATCATGTAGGGGAAAATTAGGCAAGACATGGAGGATAAACTCCCATTCCTATGAGAGATACCACAGGACATGCCAAAAAAGGCAGAGAAGGAGCCATTTCCTCCCGGTGCAGTGGGAAGGATGGGCAGTTACCAGCACTCACAGGGGCCACTGGCCATCCTGATCTGTTCTGTAGACATTTTACAAAAGCAGGGAGGGGAAAAGAGCTGCTCTATGTGTCTTTTACACAATGCAAAGGGGAAACCAGAGATCCAAAAGACAGCAGCTCTGCTTTGCAGGCTAAAGATTCTTGCTTCATTTACTGACAGGACCTTTCTGTGCATAAGAGGAGACCTCCCACACCTCAAATTACTGTGCTGAATGGATTTACATTCTGCTTTATCCCCTGCATTCCAGTTCCTGCCCTTAGCCTTGTGATTGTGTGCCTGAAACTGCAGGGCTGCACATCCTAGAGAGCTCAGGTCACCCCCAGCAAAAAAAAAAAAAAAAAAACAACAAAAAACAAACCCACAGGAAAAAAGGATCCTCATTTAGATATATCCTTCCCAAGGGCCACTGTTTCTCTGAGCGAAATTAAACTTGCAGAAGAAAACATTTGAGAGAAAGTTGGGGCTAATGAAAACTGCACAAGGTTCTTTGGCTTCACTCCTCTGGAGAAGAAAAGTATAGCTCTAGGCAAGCAGGAGCTTGTTGAGCTTGAAGAAATGTTACCTGCTTAAAGGCAGGTAAAATCTGGCATAAGCTGTTAATCCATCATTCAGGTTTATACATGCCAAACTCCTGTAAATGTTTTTCTACCACATCCTGTCTCCTCCTTCCCTAGCTGAAAAATAATAATAATTTTGGAAGAGCATGAATTAGCCCTGTCATTCTTTTTTTTCCCCCCCTTATCCTTGAACTACATCATACAAACTCACTGTCTCTTAGAGGACTCGATCCTGCACTCCTAATCAGGGGGCAAAATTCACCATGAATTCAGCTTTGAGACTCTTCATTTTCATTAAGCAAAAAGCTAAGCCTCTTTCCTTCCCATCACATATTCCTGGCCATCATTAGAATGGTGCTTTGGTCAGCTACCAGTGACCCAGAGCAGGATTTCCAGCAAGACATCCTGAACTCTTTCACCCAGGCCGTGGCAGGTGGGAAGGGGAAGGCAGAGCGAGGTTGGTGTTGGTATGAAAAACGGGGCAAGGCCAGATTGAGTAATTCAGCCTCTGCACAGCCAAGTGTTGACAAAGCAGGGAGCCCATGCCAAGGCATTATTCTGGATGAGCAGCCCCTGCAGCAGGTCCCAGCACAGCCCTCAGCACCGTGGATCCCTTGCTGTGCCCATGCTCACTTGGGCAGCACTGATGGTGCATCCCTTGGACCTGCACATCTCCTGATGTGTGCATGCAAATGCGTTCAGTCTCCTCTGAGCAAGAGGGAAAATTACTTTTTTTATTTTTAACTATGGATAATGCAGATTCTGTAGAGGATTTAGCACCTGTTTTAGTGTTTAGATTTTAGTGTTTGCATAGAGATGAGTGGAGGTGGGCTCCACTGCTCATCACTTTAAACCTGTGCATTATTTTAGGGCCAGTCCCACTTTCTAATGACAGTTTCCACATTGAGAACAGCAGCACAGTGACTCTGCAGACATCCCTGTGTGATCTCTCTGGCTTTGCAGGCTCTGCTCCCCTTTGTCTCAGAGCAGAGGTGCCACACCAAGGCTGATGGTAGCCCCCTCTTTTCCAATCCCCCTCCCTGTGGTTAAATTCCCCCACAGGTCCTGCAGCCTCCCTGGTTCCCAGCTCACCTCTCCAGATGCAGGCAGCAGCTGGAGCACGCAACACCTGGACTCTGCAACACAATTCTGCTGCGAGCCAGACACTAAAAGAAATATGCAGATCTAACAAAACATCCAAACTCCTCAGAGCACCTGCAGGTTTCTTGATTGCTCCTTATCATTCCTTGGTCAGAGTCCTCAAGGGGGCTTGCAGCCTCTCCAGCTGCACAGGGCTTTCCCTCAGCTCACCCCTCCCTCCGCCTCATTTCTCTTTGCTTAAGGTCTTCTCTGTAAGATAGCCCTGAAGATAATGTTCATTTCTGATCCTATCCTAAGAAGTGTCACTAATTTGTCCCAGTTTCCAAGGATGTGACCTGATACTGACCTGTGGCACGCTTCCATACCAGGCTGGTTTCACTGGGGAGTTCCCAAGAAGTAACACACATCATCACCCATGTGCAATGCCTTCTGCCACTATGAGGAGATAAGGACTGCAGAGAGCATCCGATATTCCCTCATGGAAAAAGCAGTTTGCAATATACTCAACCTCTGTTTAGATTCTTTGGTTTGTCAAGCTGTGCTTTTTCTCCATGAATTTCATTTTCCCCAGAAGTACAAGTTATATATAGCACCTTTTAAGTGGCGTTTGACATTTACCATATCTATGGAAACACGAGCTGCCTCCCTGATTTCCTGTTTAGTGTGCCACATCTCTGTGGGACACACAATCTCACAGAGGCACTGGTCAGTGGCAGAATGTTTTCCTTTTAAGATCTGTGTGCACAGAAGAGATCATTGACATGGTCTAACTTTAGGTCTAGCTCAGGACTGAGCTCCCTGTAGTGTCAATGCAGCCTCCAGAGAGCAATTCAGGATACCTAAGCCAGAAGTCCTAAATTAAGCCATGTGAATGCTTCCCAAAGTGCCAAGAACTCCACACTCAGTGTAAGGAGAGATCCCAGCATGAATGAACCAAGAGGAGCCATTGACCTTAAGAAGACCAGGATTTTCATTCACAAATTTAATGACATTTTGTTAAAATCAGTTCTGGGGTTTTTTTTAAGCCACTTATGAGCTTGCTTCAGAGCTTCATGAAGCTGCATGGAATAATTAAGCAAACAAATCTAGTCCCATGCTAAGTTAATTACATGCCTTGTGGTTTCATATATATTTTTCTCCCTTTAATAGTTACTTTTTAATATGTCCCCATATTTCTTTCTGACTTTTCTGTGTTACTCCCTTTAGTCTTCAGGAAACCCATTATTACTCAGGGGACCAAGTAATCAAATAAGTCTCCGTGAGTGCAATTAATCTCTCCAGCTTGCAGGCTGGCTGTGAGATGGTGTTCACCTTTATATTTTCCAGTTGCTATGGATCAGCACAGCTTTCCCTAAACTCACTTTTCCATGTCCCTCTGGTCCCTGTGACATGTTGGACCTGAAGCCAGGATGAGTTTCCAGGGCTCCTGAGCAACCATGAACTGACTCCTCACATTTAACTGTGCTGAGGAAGAAAGGAAGAAAGGGCTTATTTCAGTGTTTCACTGGCACCCTAAATGAGGCAAATTATTTATTTCAGGGAAGAGAGATTATGATATTCCTATTGAATGTGTGCATTTCAAATGTTAATGTTGCAGCAGAATTATAGCTAAGCACAATTTTAGGCATCTCAGCAGAGTGATGTTTTTGGGGACAGGGCTTTAGGTCTGATCTCAGAAGACCAGTTCTGGGACCAAAAATGGTCATGTGTCCTACATAAACATGAGAAATAAGAGATTTCGATCTTCCAGACTATATACCTTGACTTCAGTGAAATTCTGGCACTGCCTTTTGGTATTCTTATCAGCAAATTTGAGAAACAGATTGAAACAAACTTATGCAAGATGGGAACATAAAGTGTGAAAAACTGTTCTCAGGAAGACCTATCTACAGCTTACTCTTAGAAGAGAAGTGCAAGGGTTAGGAAATTCTAAAAGCCTGTTACTGATCTTTAAATATATTACATAATAACTGGTACAATTGGCTAGATAATATGCTTAATAAATTTAGAGATGGCATCAAGCTAGAAAGTCTGCAACGTGCTGAAAATTCATAAAGATCTTATAGATTGGGGAAATGGCCAAGAAAGGATGAAACTCAATAAGAACAAATAGAATTTTCTGCAATTCATAGAAATAATTGATTCAAAAATGCAGGATGTGCCTGACCACCAGCTTGCCTGCAAGGGCCTGAGGTTTATAGGGCATCACAAGATAAGTGAGTGTCAGGAATGTCCCTATTTTACAGCAAATGCACTCGAGATGTGATACCCAGGAGTATCTAACACATATAACCACACAAAATCATTTCCACACACACCATGCTGGGATGGCCTCAGCTGGAAGATTTCACCCAATTCTAGTACTACAGTTTAGGAAAGATGTGGAGCATTGGCCAGAGCCCAGAGGACAGCAGGGATGACCAAAGGTTTGGAAACAGGGACCACTGGAGTTTGAGGCCTGGTTAGTCTGGAGGAGACAATCTTCAAACATGTTAAGAGCTACAGGGGTGGAAGTCACAAATTCTTGCTTTTTAACCACAGATGGGACAAGAAGAAATACTCATGAGTGGCAGCAAGGGACATCCTGCTCAGGCATGAGGAAAACTTTCCAGTGGCAAGGGTAACTGGCACTAGGGAAGCTGTGAAGTTCATTTATTACAGATTTTTTAATTGTTGCAGAGTACAGGGGGCAAGTAATCCTCCCCTGGGGCAGAAGGATGAAGTGAATGACCCCCTGAGGTCCCTTCCAGCCTTTCTCTGCCTCCAGTGCACCCAGCTTAAAGGGACAAGTCATAAATTAATTGATCTTCAAGGAATTTTGAGCAAAAAACTGTGCTTTTGCTCTCCTAAAGGTGTTACATAGCTTTTTCATAGCCATAGAGTACTTCTAAATTATTCCACTATACTGTTGAAGGGCGTGGGAGGACAGTGGGAATATGGAGCTACTCTGTGGCGTGGCTACAGACTGTGAATTTTAGCATAAAGAAAAGAATCAAATTCTTCCCTGTTTAATTTCTCAGAGCAAAAGTGGCCCATACATTTACAGAGGGAACACCCAGGCACAAGGCACTTGCAGACGGCCCTGCCTGAGCCCCAAACACAGCAGAGATTAAAATTGTCTGCAGGGTAGCTCAGAAATTTCCCTTTCTTGTGGGACCTTGCTCAGCATGCAGGGCTCAGCTGAGGCTGCAGGACAGGAAAATCACTGCCCTGGGCTGGCTTTAACCCTGTAGAAGTAGCTGCAGAAAGTCTGGTCTGCTGCTGGGGCAGAGAATAAATTGCAATCCTCACTTGGGGGAGTATCTCCTCCTGTTTGATGGTGTATAGAATCCCAGTATTTGAGCCACTATTGAGCATCTGACAATTATTAGAAAATTATTCAAAAGTGCTTAACCTGGCAGACATTTATGAGGAGAGCCAGCAGTAAAACTGATCAGGCAAACAGCAAATGGAAGGATTTACAAGCTGCCATGTCTGACCAAGAGTAGTTTAGTAGCAAGGAGGCAACTTTGTTCTGCATTTCCCCTTAGTCACATAAAAATTGAATAAAACATGAATATTTGTGATGGCACCTTACCCTTTGGGAAGGTTAGGGTTGGAGCATTCTGAGTGGAGCTCCTGCTGCTCAATTTGCTGTGAAGACAAATAATAAAGTAACAACTCAAAGGAAATAGATCATCCAGACTGTTTAGAGGTGGCAGCTGTTTAGAGTGACCACTCAATATTTGTAATGTTCTCACCACTCCTATGGGACTCTGAAAAGCTCTTGTTCATACAAACTCATGCAGTTTACAGAGCTTTCTTGATTTAATGACATGTACATTCTGATAGCCACATAGGAAAGTGTAGCACAAGATAGAAGGAAAGAGAATGTTGTACAAATGCAGGGACATTCTGAAACCAAAAAAAAAGAGGGAATAAGAGGGGGAAAAATCACTCTTTAGCATTATTCTCTGCAAAACTGGTGCTCCTTATGTAAGTTAAGAGCTTGCTGCATTTCAGGCATTTAATTTTTATTTTGGTTTCTTTCTGCTGCGAATATTTATAGCCCTCTCTTTCACTTGCAAGAACATCCAGTGGTATTTTAAAAGAATCTCAGTAAGCAGTGTGTCCTTGTTAATATCCACTTTGCAATCAGTTTTGCCTCAGTTTTATGAGAGTTATTTTTTCTCAGAGATGGCAAATTAAAACTTCTACCAGGCTGAGATGGATCTGTCAGATGGGGGTAAACAGAGCATTGTGTTGACAAGTGTCTTGGTTTGCAAGACAGGTGTTTGCTGAGAAAGGCAGGAGCCTCTCTTGAAAAGGACAATGTAAACCCCCCCTCTCCAAATTATTATAATTTTGAAATTAAGGGGCTCCCAGGCAAAGATATGGGAATAGGAATAACAGTTCTTTACTAGGAAAAATTAATAAAAATAGTAATACCAAAAACAAACCCAAAACACTGACAGTCAGAGTACAACCTGACACCCCATCAGTCAAGGTATTGGTAACAGTCCCATTCAATGGTGGCTGCATCCTCCTGCAGTGACAGGTGTGGTTCGGTTGAAGCAGTGGTTCTGTAGACAGGTGCAGTTTTCCTCTAAATGTCCAGTGGTGATGTGAAAAGGTCTGGTTTTCCTCTGGAATCCAGTGGAAAAAAGGGCTATCTTGGTGTTCCAAATCTCAGTTTTTATCTAGGTAGGGAATGCTTGGCTCCTCCCCCTGGCTGGAGCATCTCCCAATGGATGATGTAATTTTGTCAGTCATCAGTGGAAATCCACGGCCCATTAACAGGAGATATCTCCCAGGAGGAAGGATGGGTTGTGGACAATATAAAGATCACTGCCACACCTGGTTTTAACAGATATGATAGAATTCATACTTTTGGTTACATCCAGCATTACAACCCAAGACAAAAGCCAAACACATTTATCCGTATTTTCATACATTTTTAGTTCAGGTCATATCAATACACAAGGAGAGAGGGGGAACTGTTTTAGGTATATTTTGCATTTCCTAATTGTGGACCTTCAGTCATGTTTTGATGCTGTTCTTCCTTATCCTGCTGCTGGGGGTTCATGGAGACATTAACATGGCACAGTTTTCCACTCAGGGTGCTCCCTGAACATGCACCAGGCATCACCAGAAAATCAGAGAAGTGCAGCCTGGGCTGGGTGAGAGCACCTCTGAAATCTGAAGCTCACTAATTTTTGCACCTGAGGAGTACCTGCCAGTCCACAGTGGGGTTTTTTTACGTCCTCTGGAACTCAGGGCTCTGGGAAGCTCTTGGGGGCTCTGAATTACTCAGATTTTGAGCACAAAGGTCTGTGAGAGTGGCCATGGTCATGGGCAAAGCTGAAGGTAAAAACCAGAGCCCTGTGCTGCTGCCCCCATCAATCAGTGCCCATGGAAAGCACTGCTGGGATAATGCAACCCCTGTCTGAAGCTCATTCACTCACTTAAAACCTGAGAGGGCTGGATGTGCTAACTCAGACCTTTCCACAACCCATTTACATCCCTGAGCAGGGCCAAGTGTCCATTCCAGACCTGATAAATGGTGCTGATAGATCAGGTTTGCTTTCAGAATGAGGCAAGTTAAATAGCATCAAGCTATTATAATTGTTATAGGATGCTTGTTCTGTTTTGGAAATACAGTAAAACATTTGCAGCATTTTAGGGAGGGCTCATCCCTCTGCGTTTTACCACATTGAATGGGATAAATAATTTAAACAAACATTTTGAACAGTTTTGCAAAATGCATTTAATGAATTATTCAATGAACTCTATTTGATCCTCTTCAGACACAATAGTGCTGTCAACAGCAATGCAGAACTTTCTAAGTAGGTCTTAAATATTCATTTTTCCCCATTTGGGAAATAGTGTGTACTCTGTCCTATCACCCATGGTAGCATGTCTTAGAGAGAAATAGTTTCACAAGTTGTCATGTCTCCCCGTATTTGTGTTAAACTTTAAATTTAAGATTAGATTATCTTTTACATATTTTTTTTTTAAAGATAAGTGTAAGGAAATGTTTGCTGTGTCAGCTACAACCATGTATACAATGTAAAAGTGAGTGCATCTCTGGATTCGAATAGTTACATAAAAACACAAGAGAAACAATGGAGCAGGAATGGCATTCCTGGAATGCAGTCCAGATGTATATGGGCTGGGTAAGGCCAGATAAAGTTTTCGAATAAACTCTGCAGTAATAATCACTTAAGACAAAAGGTCTCTAAAGCTCTAATTGCTGATGAAATCCTAGGGTCTTAAGGGGAGATGTCTGAAATTCGGATCAGAAATGAGTGCTGTGTGTTTTTGCTGACAGATAGTGAAAAGAATTGTGATTCTTGAAAGGCAAAGCAGGAAAATGAATATTCCTCAAATTTCACATTAGGGGTGAGAAGCTGCCGGAACAGAAACAAAATTCCCACTGGCTTTTGGGGATCAAGATTGCTCCAGATTTACATTTAATATCTGTCTGACGGGGGCAGATGATGAAGAATCCTGGAGAAAGAAGAGATAAAGGCACAGAGTGGAACAAAATTGTAGCACTAGACTTGACCATTCTTTTTTTCTTTTGCAATCCTTTTACCAATCCTTTTTTTCTTTACCTATATAATAAAGCCCAAAGGCATTTTCCCCTCACAATCCACTGCTGGCAGGGGGAAGAAGGAAGAAGAGGGAGAATGTTCTACATGCCAGCTCTGATTCTGTGGTTCCTGGGCTGGCTTTGTGCTACATCTCTCTTTTTCTGACTCTGCAGTAGCACAACAGCTCCTCTGGGTTGGAACACCTCAGAAACCAGCACAGCTCCACTGACTGAGGCAGTGGCTTGTAAGAATGATGGGCTTTGTCCCTTGGAAGCCTGAATGCGTCCCTGCCCAGCCAACAGCCCCAGGTCATCGATGTTTGGGAGCCCCAAAGGCCTCCAGTTCTGTTGCAATAAAATAATCTATTCTGCAACTTGGTGAATTCAGGTAAAATCAGACCTGACACCTCTCCATGCCTGACATTCATTTCATGGGGTACTGCTGGCCCTGACTGCACCATATCCCATTTTCAACATTTCCTTCCCTTGTAACATCCCATGACTATCAGATGGAGAGATCTGCTGGATATTTGGCTCCTACCTGCTGCTCGAAAGCCAGGAAGGAGCTGGAGCAGGCAAGAGAAATCTGACTCAGTCTTGTAAGGAGAATGCTTCTTTACAGGAACATAACAGCCTCTACACCCTTAAAGAGATATAGTAATTGGAGATCTTTGGAGGGGAGAAGTGTTTTATATATATTCAGAGACAAAAATGAATTTGTACATCAAACAGTGAGCACGTTGGATGTTATAGGAAGGACAAACTTATTCATGACAGGGCTCATATATACTTTTTCAACTCATATTTTTATAACTTGAAAGTTTCTGACACCTGTTTGCCTCTCTTTCTTTACAAGTATCTCTTCTTCCAAATACAACTGAGTTTAAAAAAAATAAAAAGAAGAAGAAAAACATTGCAGCTTTTACCAAAAACTCTCAAGTCTGTATGTGATGTGTTTTTCTTTTAAGACAAGGTGAAACTTTAAAGCTTCTGAAAGGAAGTTAGTTTAACCTCAGCATCAAAAAGCTTTGTTTGCACGTTAATGTACCGACGTTTATTTGAATTGCAAGAGCACTACAATTCCTGCAGTCTAATGGCTTAAAAGAGCCTGAGGATTCCAGACTCCTGAGGGCCTCTGCTCTCCATCTCAGCTGTTTTGTGTTGAAGTCACCCAAGACTGCTATAGAGCCACAAAGGATCCCAAATCTCCCACATCACCTTTGTCTTGCTACCAGATGAAATATTATGCTTGCTGGTGTAACACTTGCTAGATTCAAATTATGCCAGACTCTCCATCAGCCAGAGAAAACTGAGAATATTCCCCTCCCCATGCAGCAGATTTCCTAACTAGGTAAACAACTCCTCAGTTTTTATTCTTGCATTTTACTAGAATTTGGATTACTATCATCCAGACCATGTAAAGATCATCATCTGCACAAGTGGTTTGTGACTTGTTTGTTTTTTAATTGGTGTTTTCAGGCAGCAAGTGGACAAAGCAACAGTTTTTGTTTCCAGTGCATGTTAACTCTGAATTTAAATTCATGTCTATAAGGTACAGGCTGGAATGCATTTCCAGAGTTTCCACATTTAACAATCCCATTATAAAACTCATAGGGGTGATTATATATTAATTTTCAACCCAGCCCCTTAGTAATGAATACAAAGTAGGCTGGTGCAGGTGTAGCACTGATTTATTCGTGCTTCAACAATTTGTTAGTTAATACAGAGAGGCTTTTTTGCCCCTAGAAGTAATGATGTTTCTTGCTGCTCCTACACGTTTCTCTTTACTGTACATGATTCTGAATTCTTCATCCTCACAGAAATGTGTCAGACGAGCCCTTGCTGATGGGAGACATTGTGGATGCAATGTACTGATCAAGTTTTTGTGCATGAATGAGCACATGTAGGAGCTACACATTACATTAAGTGTCCCCTTAATATTTTCACTGGAATGCTCTGCAGCAGCTCCTTTACCCTGCTCAACAGCAAAATGTCTATCTCAACAATTTACTCCTAAAGACTGTGCTCGACATCCCCCTCCACTTAACCCCAAATCACAGGAACCACAGTCTAAGGTAAGAGGGCAATTCAGTCCTGGTCCTCAACAAGCCTTAATAGTTCCTTTCTGCAGCAGCTGCCAAGTGTGGTCGGACACATTCCTGGGCGGCTGCTCACAAGTGCAGCTGGCTGCCTGCAAAGCACTACATTGGCATCACTGAGCTTTGGCATTTTTCTAATGCTGCAGGAAGAGCTCAGGGGACAAATTAAAAAAATAAAAATAAAAAAAGAAGGAAGAAGGAGGAGGAGAAGGAGAAGGAGAAGGAGAAGGAGAAGGAGAAGGAGAAGGAGAAGGAGAAGATGGACATGGACACGATGGAGATGGAGAGAGAGGAAGAAAGCCAAAAGACAAAGCTAAAAGATGTCTGTGGTATAAACTTCAGGACATCTGGGCAAATCCTATTGAGTAGAGTTGGTAGTGAGATGTTGGTGAGCTCACACCCATGTAGCTTGTCTGAGGAAGAGCCCAGGGTTTTGGCCCTGTTAGATCTCATTGCCAAGAAATATTTTAAAGCAAGCATTAAACCAG
The DNA here is from genome assembly GCA_009812075.1 of Sialia sialis. Classification (NCBI taxonomy): domain Eukaryota; kingdom Metazoa; phylum Chordata; class Aves; order Passeriformes; family Turdidae; genus Sialia; species Sialia sialis. The sequence continues at coordinate 5,927,674 of VRYO01002014.1, read as the reverse complement.
AAATGTCAGGAAACATAATGTGGTGCAGGACTAGAGAGTATTTTAAAGAATTCAAATGTCAAAATAAATGTCTTTGTATCTCTATCTTCCTTAAGTATAAACTAGTGAAAAGCTCTGTCTCATTAGCTCACACAACACAAGTCACAGCTCGGAAAATTTATAGGTCTTCTGCCTTTGCTGTCTTTTTGCACTATCAGTCCAACTCCAGCTGATTCTGGACTGAGATTAGATACAGCCCTACTTTCCATCTGTGCTGATAAAATGAGAGAAAATGAAATGATTTCTACAGTCTTGTAAATCTGTTTCGCTTGCTGTTTATCAAGAGGAGGTGAGGGCAATGACAGAGGCAAAGTCCCCAAGGTCACTCCATCACACACTGTGCCTCCTTCTTTTGAAGGGCTTCTCCTGCTCTCCCCTGAATGAGTTCACTGGAAAAAAGAAGGCAGTGAAATGGGAAAGGAGCACAGACATATCCAATGTTGCAAAAGAGAATAACAAACCATGTCAGCCTGCTTTGTGCTCCCTCTTGTAAGAACATGCATGTTCAAACAGGCTCTGCAGAGGTATTTGCCTTGCTTGCCCTGAACAATGGGGAAGGAGCTCCTGTGTGCAAGGGGAAGCTTCACTCAGATTTGGATCACAGACTTCTCTTGTAAACCAAGAGGAATTCTGAGGGGGTTAAGACCTACAGGAATTGTAAGAGATCATACCTAAAGCTTACCTCAAACTCTGTCTCCTAAGGAGAACCACTGGGTAAGACCTGGATCCACTAAAGCTTGTGCCCTGTTGTACCGCTACATGGAAGTTATTATAACCTTTCTGCAAAGCAGATTGCTTTCCAGGTATTCCAGCCTCCATGGAAATTAGATAATCCAGGATACTGAAACCCAATTTTCCAAACCTCTACTGGTACAGACTGTAGTCTATTTAAAACTCTGCTTCATACTCCATGAGATTTGTTTTCAGTTCCCGGTGACAACAAACTTTCTTGTGAAGTCTATCTGGGTCAAGCTTTCAATCTGTTTTTATGAAAAAAATTTACTTGGGAACGCTGAGATGTGATGAATGTGAGCTTAAGTATCTGTCAGTAAAAGCCAATTCATCCTTCAGTACCAATATGGATTCAGTTTTGCTTGCATGTTGTTCTAAAAGCTGAAACATACTGATTCTCCAAGTTATACACACAGGGGAAAAAAACAAGTTTGCAGAAACCTGACACTAAAGCACTTAAATCTTCAGAGTTTGTGGAGTCAGAGACTCAAAGCCAGAGCTGAAGTTCTATAATCTCAGAAGCAAATCAATACAAAAGATGGGCACATAAGATGTGCACAGATAAACGAGAAAGTGAAATGGACGCACCCAGGTCTTTGAAAACCTGTACAATACAACAGATTAGATCTCTTCCTTGGTCACATGTTCTGCTAAAGCAGATGCCTGCAGGGCCAGCAATGCAGTCAATAAATAGGTTGGAAAGTGTGAACATTCTGCTGCAGCAGCCGGCAGGGCTTGCTGGCCGGTGCTGAGTAAGCAGAATGCTGCAGACACGTTTTGCTGCCTTGCTCCCCAGAAGGGAGGGA
>VRYO01002014.1:5889849-5925097 GCA_009812075.1 Sialia sialis | reverse complement strand
ACAGCCTGTATCACAGCCTGTATCACAGCCTATATCACAGCCTGTATCACACACATCACTGCTGTGTGTGCTCACTACCAGCCCTGCAGGGGCTCCACACCTCTGCCCTGGCCCCACAGCACAGGGAGATCACAATATGGGCAGAAATCATCTCTGCTCTGTGTTCTCTGTGTGCAGACATAAAAGGTTTAACAGCATAAGGACAATAAGGAAGATAAGAGGACAGCTCCCTCCTTGTGGGGTTGAAGAGTATCCCAGAGAAACACGAGGTGATCCATGTGCAGGCAGATAAATAGCAGCTGCAAACTCTGCAGAACCACCACAGATGGAGGTTAGCAACCTACTGGTGTCTCTTTCAGTTCTGCAGGAGAAGGAAAAAAAAAACGCTGTAAATTGGAGGAATCACAGTGGAAAAGGAGAAAATAAACACCGAGTATGGAAAGATAATTATAAAAGTACGTTGGATGCATTCACAGCAATGAAGCTTTCTCATCTGTTAAAGAACACAAAGTAAATGTTCACTTCAGAAAACCACCTGGGAAATGCCAACAAAGGCTGGTATGACACCATGTCATTCCTTTATTTGCAGGAGCATAAAGACCTTTTTATCAGGCATTCTAATCTTGCTTAGCATTTAATAGGACAGTGTGCTGGGATATCCACTCTGCTATTTACTATTTAATTAATTTGACAGAAGTCCAAAAATACTGAAGGCAAAACAGTGCATCAATATTTACTGTACTGATTCACTGGAATTAAAATACTGTAAAAACATAACTGTGCACAGACACCGTTTGTCTTGGCAAATAGGATTTTTTGAAGGTTCATGTTTTGAAGGTTTGGAGTAAAATTATCACTGAAAGGTATTGATCAGGCTGTTATGTTCCTAGCTTTGTCTGATGCCACAAATTATTTTGAACTTCATTAGCTATGAGATCTTAATGATCAAGCCAAGGTTACAAAAACAAAGGGTTACATTGATAGCTAAATAAATATTGCCATTAACACACTTGAGCCTGGAGTCTCTGTTGACCAAAGCTGGACATAGAAATATTAAGTGAAAGGTGGAAATGCAACACTAGTCTTTAACATAGCAGAATCTTACCAAATTGTTTCTGTGCCATCCCTTCTCTTCTCTAAACAAGCAGAAAATACAAGACCTGGGGAGTGAAAAACCACATCAGGGTTCTGCAAAAGCCAAGTGATGCATCAAAATGATGGAGAAACTGGTCTGGAGGATGCAGAGAATGTGAACAAACTGTGCTGAGAATCTCCATACTAAAGAATTTTGCTTAAAAGCCACTCAAAAACTCCTCCTTTAATCCAGGTTTTTGTCAAGAGTACTGCCGTCTGAATTTCATTGTCAAGTATTACTCATTAACTACAGAACTGGAGTTCTGCATGGACAACCTGTCCCTAAACTGAAGTGCCAGAGTCTCAAAAACCCTATAGTGTAATAATACAGGAGAGCACAGCTCCTTTAACTGCTTGGGGAATGGACAATGGGCTTTAGGGAAACACCGAAATCCAACAAAAAACCGTTTGGGTTATGAGTGACCCTTACAGAAAGGATTTTTGGAAGAACTCAGCAAAAAAAAGTCTTTATCTAAAGTTCCATGAACAAAAATGGCAGAGGAGCCTTTAGCAGAGTGGGAAGGGATCCTTGGCCAGGATGGCCAAAGCTCAGAGGGGTTTGTGAGAAAAACCAACAGCTCAGGCTGGAGGAGGGTCACTGGTGAGTGCCAGAAGACAATTCTACAAGCTTGAGAGGCAAACCTGTGAAGAAAGGAGTTGACCAGCACAGTATATAATTGTTAATCCACCCTTCTCAGGAAGGCAGGTATCAGGAGTGCATCTCAGATCTGTGGGGGGAAAGGGATAAGGAAAAGATAAGGTATCTCTAAAAGAAGAGATACCAATGTTTCTGATTGCCCAGCAGGAATGAACCATTAGACATCAGTCCACACCTTTCTGATGGCCTCGTTTTCCTGTCAGCCCCTGCCTTTGTGGCCAGTGCACTCAGTGTTTTTCTTGATCCCCGTCTGTAAATTTGGGCAGTTGAGTGGGATCTAAATCAGGTGAAGGGAACTACAGTTCCCCACTGGCCTGGCTGGAAACCAGGATCTGCAGACAGGCAGTTGCAGAGCTTGTTTAGCACATTCTTGAAGGGCACTGACTATCTGCAGCCATTTTCAAGTGGTTCTCCTCAAGTCCAGCCAGGAATGTGCTGATGGGCTGCACAGGTAGGGCCAACCTGGCTGAGAGGATGCAGGACCTTCAGGGCACTGCAGGGAATGGAACGTGACCCCCCAGCCCTGTGGAGAGCTCAAGGGAGGAACGTCTGCAATGGGAAGAATTGCAGAGCTGTGCTACCCCTGGGAATAATTTGCTACTAGCTCCTAAATTAAGCACTTAATTTCTCAACCCCCTTGCGTGGGAATCCAGGACATCCCTCTGGCTGCCCTGGATGGTTTGAGCCCCTGGCAGGGGACTCAGAAACCTTGGCATGGAGCCCAGGACCCCTGTGCCTTTGATTTCAACCCCTGGGAAAAATTACCACCCATGCATGTAGAGTTACAAGTCACAAAAATAAGTAGAGTATAAGTTAGATTGTTACAAGGTGAAAAAGTAAATTTTTGAGATTTTTTAGAATTGGGGTTCGGGGTCAAGATGGAGGAATTTGGGCAAGTTCTGTTCTTCTTTCTCCTTCTTCTTGGCATCCATCTTCTGGGTGATGGTGGCACCTTTGGATTGGTTTAGAGTAGAACTAGACTGTACAACGTAGGTGATAGGTATTGGAAGATAACTGTAAATAATGTTCATGTAATTTGCAGTATAAAAAGACAATACTGCCCTTGGGGCAGGCAGTGTGCCTGGGACTGACCTGCTGAGCAGACCTCGGCTGGTCAGAGAAAGAACATCCTAGGTAAGATATAATAACTCTGGAAACTATAGAAGATGACTCCTGACTCTTTCTTCAGCACTTGGGCTGGAAAACAGAGACTTTTAAATTACACAGGTGGCCATCTCGATCTCCTGAGACACCAGTGACACCCTTGTACTTTGTGTCAGGGATAAACCTTGTGCCTTCCCACAACATGAAAGGAGGTGCCAGAGCAAGAGAGGGGTGCAGGAGTGCCATGGAGAAGCAGCAGTCACTCCAGCTGGGGAGGCTGGGATTTTACTCCTCCAGAGCCTGTGACCTGGGCCGCAGCAAGCAGTGTTTCAGTCTTGTGCCAGATCACTGAGCCTGAAGGAGGAAATAGGCTGGTTGAGAAACTGCTTTTCAGAGAAGAGCCAACATCCTCCAGTATGAAGCACTTGGAAAAACTTTGCATGAATTAGCAAGTAAATGTGAGGCTGGAACAAGTAAAGAGGGACAAAAGTTGTCAGTTTGTCATTTATGCAATAATCCTGTCAAATGTGAAATTTCCTGAATAGGTGCATTTTGGCTTTGTTTTTAGAAGGGAGGAAGGAAGAGGCTTTTTTTGTGCTGTATTTGTTTTTGGTTTTTTTCAGTATAATCTCTGATGATTTTCACCTTGAGAATGTCACGTGGCAATTTCAGGATCCTCTGTGAGTGCCACACTGATGTGCAGCATCTGAACATCCCTATTTGTTTCACTAACAGGGACAACAGATAAATTCAATATTTGTAACATATTCAGAACAGCCTCCAATGCCAGTTTCAATTCTTCATTAATTGAAAACCTGGCTGGAATACAAATCAAATAATAATCTTACCTTTTATGAAACAGTCCTCATTTTTTGCCATCAATCTCCAACCTGCTTTAGTCCTGGGTCTTGTACAAAAAAACTTCATTCCAAAAAGTCCATTAGAGTCTTGAAATGTAGTGCTGTGGAAAGATAAAGAACTGCTCAAATTACCAATATGCTCTAAAAAGTCTTTTCCATTTTCTGATTAATGGGAAACCAAATTCACCTCAATTTCATATGTTACTACAAGAAACATTGAAAAACCTGCCCCAGAGTGGTTTAGATGCCAGTCATCTTATATAGCCCTACAAGCAAAATTTAAAGAGTTAAAAGCATAAGTTACTGCAATTATGGTGACAGAACGGGGACCCAAAACAAGAACTGGAGCTCTACAGAGTATAAGAAATGGCACCATGTCTGTCACACAAAAAAAATCTTTGTCTGAGGGTTAGTGATGTCACTGGCAGGGCTCAGAAATGAGTCCAAGTTTTCAGATTTAAAACTGACACAGGAAAGCACATATTTTCTGATCTGTGAAGTCAGACAGAGGAGCTGTTATCTGAAATACTGCACAACGTCTGAATAATCTGCCAGATTTAACACATCCTGCCTCAGGAGTCCAGGTAGGAAACTTTACTATAAGAATCAAAACAAAATGCAAAACTACCTGCTAACAGTTCACCTAGTGCGTCACCAACACCCCCAAATAAAGGTGCCAGCTACACCAATCTCCACCAGTGTAACTGCCGTGCCAGCTGGGAAAATCTGTGAGTTTGGGCTTGGGGAAACAGGACATCCATCACCTGTGCTAATTACAGCCAGATCAAGAGGTGGAATGATGTTTCTTCATTAAATAAAGCAAGGAGGAAGAGTTTCTTGGATATAGAGTTAGGGAGAAATCTTGGGTGCAGGGAATGAAGACCATCCTGTGCAGGAGGAGTAACTGGCCTCCAGGCACTGACCAGGATAGATAAGCAAACAATTTGTGGATAAAAACACATCCCATCTCCCCAGGTTCCAAGACCAGAAGGCTCCAAGTTCTCTCCTCTTTAGACACTCTAAAGCTTTTCTGGCAGATTCTCCCTCCCTTCAGCTGTGCCAGGTCCAACCACTTATCACGAGCTGCAGGGGAAAGTTTCCCCACATTTATATCTGGCACGAGAATTTTCAGCTCAAAATGATGGAGCTGTTACAGGGGTAGTGCTTATGAGAGCAACATCCTCCCAGATGGCCTCATAAAACAGGGAGAGGATGAACTTGTCTCACTGACTAGGAATTGCCAAGTAGGCAGAGCTAAAGATCAAGCTCTAAAAAGAAAAGGTCACATTGCATCAGAGGAGTGCTGCCCTCCCCAGCACAACAGACAGCCTTAATCCTGCCTCCCTCACATCAACAAGGGTTTTTCCAAGGGCCTGAACAGCAGCAAGATCAAAATTTGGCGACATCATCTAAAGCCAGACGAGATAATAGGAAACTTTCTAATCACTGGGATGGGCTTTACATCAGCCCCTAGATGACTAAGATGTGGATGTATAACTGGAGAGAATAAATCATAGAAAGGATAAGAGCACAGAGCTGCTGGTAGATGATTTGACATTAGTTTAATATTATGGTTTCTGAGGTTTGCAAGCAGTGATGTCTTCTGAAAAAATTTTGAAAGCAATCAACACTTGGGTGAAGTTTTACCTTGCACAGATGCCTCTTTTCAAAGGTTTATAGCTGACAAAGGCATCTCAAAACTGCCAGCAGCAGAACTGAACCACACAAGCTTCCTGGAAGGACGAGTGTTAATGGCCTGTCCTGCAGCAAGAGACAGAGCAGAGCTCCTGTCAGTGTGCTGGCCGTGGGCAAATGGCACAAATCCTCCTTGGGGGCAGCTGGGAAGGATGGGGCATGCACAATGTGTGTGCTGCTTTCCAGCCAGCCAGGTACCATGCATTTTAATCAGGTACCTCTTGTGAGAGGCTGGTGCTGAACAGCTCTTTGTGCTACACAGCTGGATAAATCTGCTGTTTGGAGACAAGACTGTAGGAGTTTTTACCAAAATAAAATAAAAAAAAAACATCCAGACAGCATCCCCTTCCTCTCTGCTTTTTCCCTTCCCTACTGAAAAGTGCTATCCACTGCTATGGGATAAGGGTTCAGCTTCCACACAGTCAAGAACTGCCAGCTGGATTTCAAATCCTGATAAATCCAATGGAAAAATTAGAATCTTCTTTTAACCAGTGCTGGTTAACCATTGGAACATCTTCCTTTGGGCTCAGTATATATTTGCAGAATTATAATATGTATTCCTCTGACAACCTGCTAATATCCCAGCTGGGAAAGATCTACAATAAAGTTTAAAAAAAAATAAAAAAATCATTGATGATATTCCCAAATTCATGGAAATGAGCTTTCAGAAATTAATTTGGTCCTCTAGACAGGGATGGATTTTTCCTTCAGCTGTTTCCTGCAGTTCTTGTGGCAAAATTCTTAATCTACTAAATCCAGCCTAATTTTCTTTTGGGCAAAGACGCCCTGAAATCACAAACCATACCCTTGTGGCTGACATTTCATATTGTACTGGGATGTTTTAAACCATGAGAATGACAAGGCCAGTGTCACCAGATTCATACACATTTCCTACTAACTTCCTAATTTCCTCTGATGCACGATTTGTGGCTTGACTTTGTGGTTTCTGTTCTGGTGGGTTTACTTGGGATACCTTAACAAATGGAGCATTCATTGAAATATTCTATATCAGCCAGCAGATAGTTCAAAACTGAAGATGCCTGCTGCAAGGCAGGGTTATCTCAGCTGCACTTTACACACAGGAGTTAGAGCTTGTACTCACACAGGAACCTCCCCACACTGAGGCAGATGCAACATGACTAATGGGCTCATCATGAGTAATAAGTTCACCCCAGTTACAGCACATCAGTCAAATCAAGTATTGCTTTTCACCAGACATGACACACCATGATGTGTAAGGCTGGGAATTTTGAAAGATAATGTTAGTGATAGACGACACCCTGATGCAACAGCTCAAAATGCAATTTTGGCTTTCTCCAGGGTAACCACATGGAGTTTCTGCTGGGGAGCCTTGGGCCAGGATCCCTGCTGAGCCCCCTGTGTAAGCATTGGGTGTTCATAGGATGTTGATCTGCAGTGTCCGTGTCATCCTGTTACAGGGGATGTTTCCAGAAGGTCAGCCAGACAGGTTGGTTTCCAAGATTATTGGGATTAAGGTTTGAGATGGAATCATGCCTCAGGTAAAATGCTTGCAAAGATCAAACCTTTGAATAGCTTTTAACTAGGATTAAGGGGTGAATAAAACAGGAAAGAGCAAAAAGTAAGCAGTGAGTAAGAGAGTCAGCCAATGTGGCTCTGGAGCAGTTCCTCAGTGGCTGTCCCAGCAGGGCAGGACAGTGAGCACTGGGAACAGAGGGTCCACCTCCCACACCCTGAGAAATTCCCCTGACTGAACTTTATAGAAATAGTTCAACTACTGCCATAAAAAAGGAAGAAATTGAAGGGGCGTAAAAACTAGAATCAGATGTCTGGTAATTTTCTGCCATGGCCATGACCCCATTCTACCATTTCTTCCACCTTCCACCCCAAAATCTGTCATTCCAGGTAGAGAAATAATTCACAAAGAAACTGTGTGAATTTTGGTCTTACCCTTGAATTCCAATACACAGAGCCCTGCAAATGAGCTGTAGAGTGAGGACCTGAAGCTTTAGAGCATCAACGTCTGTCAGACAGCTTCAAAACTCCTGAGTTTTATGTGCAAAGCTCAAGTCTTTGGCATTTGCAGACACAGCCCCAAAGCTGGATTGGCACTGGTAGTCAGTCACTGGTTTGCTGCTAATTGCAACCTCGAGGTGACTGTGAAGATCACTCTGGCTTGTGGCGTTCATGAAATGTGCAGAGTGAGAAATATGCAGGCTGAAGGGAACATTTTCTTGTGACCTTTACAAATTTGAATGGTGATGTGGTGGTCACAGTGACAGTCGATTTGTTTTGGGGATCCTTTCTTCATTTTCACTGCTTCTTGATGCTGTAAGGCTAACTGGTATAGAAGTTAATGGCGAAAAACTCTCCTAAGCTGCAGTTAAGTATGACATAATGAGGACATCAATTAACTCAGGGCAAGCATTTATGATTAACTATGAAAATCAGTAGCATTCAGTGGTGCATAACAGCAGAGGGAAGACAGTCTTCCAGACCATTATTCCACTACAAGGTCATAATGTCACAGCAATTTCTTGAGTGTTCTGACTGAGAAAATATAAATTTTCAGTAGAGCTTTTATTTTGGGTGTTACTGCACTCATAATGTCAGAAAAGGCAATTAACTTTTCATATAACTCTATAGATGTGACTCTGCCTTTATTGGAGCAGCAGATGTAGACCATGACTGCCAGCTGACATTACTGCCTAGTCTGGAGGTAAATATGCACTCCATTCTGATATTTACCAAGAGGAGTGGAAAAATTATCTAGGGATTTATGTATTTATAAACCATCTCACAATCTTAGAAAGGGAGCCAGGGAGAAATCTCGATAGGAAGAAGGGATTTATGGATGTTTCATCCTGGCTAAGAACGTGCCAGATGATGAGGTAGCAGAAAAGGTGATTCTGTTGTTGAGGGATGATTTCCTTCAGAGAGACCTTGCAGGCACAAAGCAAAGCCAGGCTTTTTGTGTGATCTGGCCTCACCTGGCCAAGTGGCCAAGGCACAGCTGGGAGAGGCTGCAAACCCCCAGTGTCCAGCCCAGTTTGTGCTCTGGGCAACTCATGGTGAGAAAGACACTGACAGGCTGGAGGGGATTCAGCAGAGAGCAGAGAAAGTAGTGCAAGGTGAGAGGAATTGAATTATAGGGGGAGGTTATAACAGAAATGAAATATTGCTCCAGACCAGCTCTGTGCCTAGAGCAAAGCTTTACACACGCAGAGTTGAATTGATTTATATTAGCAAATGTTTAACTTCTAATGTCCTCATTCGCTTTGCACGGAACATTTTGGTCCTAAGATGATTATAAGGAAATAAAAGAGAAGGTTTTGCCTCTTATCAGAACAGGTTCTTCATGGATTATTAGCAGGAGGAAGTCAGTTTGCTTCTCATAGTACAAAAAGCTATATCCGGTAGCAGAGATTCCAGAGAAATTTAAGGGAAGAAATTCATGGCAAGTGTCAATTAAGGTCTCAAACATTGGGATTTAATTATGGCCTAAAATCAAGGAATGTTGATTATCTACCAAAAGGCTCACTGGCCTGAAGGAGATCTGAAAAATGTATCCCAGTTATACCTAATTTGTGTAATAGAAGTGCCGACCCAGCTGCAGAAACACAACTAAACACCTTGATAATGATAAAAGCCAGAAAAACCATGAAAGAATAGAAAAGAATATCAAGAAGAGAAGGAGCACAGGGTCTGCAGCACCCACAGGTACAGCTATTCATAGTTTCCCCCTCACCTCTGAGCAGACAAGGTATTGTGGGGCTAAAAGGTTATTGGACTGAGTATAACAACAGCTTATCTCTGTAACCACTGCTCAAACACTGCTCACACTGCTCTCAACAACTCAGAACTCATTTCTAAACAAGATCATTTTATAGATGGAAGTGTGGAAGTGTATCACAGTGTGCCATTGCAGGTGTCTCAGTGTCTCTGAAAAAAACGTTCACCATGAGAGACACAAGTGTAGTTCAACATCTAAACAGCCCAGACAAGCAGTAACAGCCAGAAAAATGCATAAAATTCCACTTGCAGCAGCTGCCAAAAAAATAAAATAAATAAAAGCAGGCTTACTTCACCCATTAAATCCATCAACCCCTGGGAGCCCCATTAAAAATCCTCCTCTCAACACCCCAAGGGTCCCACTCCCCAGGATGCTATGCACTGTGGCCAGAGCTGTGAATATGCAGAGGTGTCTCCTCTTCCTCCCTCTGTGGGAACTGAGCCTCTTCACCATGAATTTTTCTCTTTTCCCTCCCTGTACCCTGGCCAAACGTCCTGCAGGCTGCATCTCCTCCCCACACTTCATCAGAGGGGAGGTGGCCGTGCTGTGCCACCCCTCCCTGTGTGCTCCCATCCAGAGCTGGGAGCTGGAGCTGGAGGTGTCAGACCTGGCGGGGAGCAGGGCTGGCAGCCTGCTCTGCTCTGCTTGGCTCACAGGAGAGAGCAGCTCCATGATTTTGGAGCCCTTTTACAGGAATCCTTGCAGGCTGCAGCCCCCCAGGGACAGGAGCGTTAGAAGAACCTGGGAAATGTGAGTGGGATGGGTGTAGGACTTGCTGTGGACGTAATTTTCCACAATTCTGGGACATTTTGGGGTAGGATAACCTTTAATGAGCTGATGCTGACACACGAGGTGCCAGACACCCTTGCACCCAGGCAAAGTCACCATCTTTCACCATTCAAGGACAGGGTCACCACGACAGCGCCAGCCCGAGGTGACACCACTGCCAGCTGGGATTCCTCAAGCCTGTGCCATGCAGAGCTCTTGAGTTCCTGAGAATACCTTCCCTTTGTGCACACAAACTTCTGTGCTCATCCAGATAGGTGCTACAGGACATGGGAAATGGTTATGAGCCTGACTCTTGATGTTTTCATTATGTTCTGCAAAAGAGTGGTGGATTCCTGGTTGCTATCATGTTTTCATTAGGTATCTAGAGATAAACACATAAATCAAAGCAGTGTTTCCCGTGGTACCGGCAAATCAAACCAGCAATTATTTTCCCATTTCATTTGAAACCACTGAACTCCTGTTTTATCTCCAGATAATGATGAATGTGGTTCTGACACCAGAGGTCCACATGCTCCTGCTCTATTTCTTCACCATGAAGCACAAATAAGTTACTTCTTAATATATGAACTGTCATGTAAGAAGCCACAATTATGCATGATTCACCCCTACAAACTATGTAAATCTGTGGTGTGTATATATGATAACAAATGAGTGTTACTTGATGGGAAAACACAGGTGCCAAGAGCTAGGACTCTCTGTACTGCAGATGTCAGATATGGCATCAGTGTTAACACCTCCACTAACCCTCACCTTCAGGTAGACTCATTTCCAAAGGCTTATCAAGCATCCTCTATCACTGCAGGCTGTCAGAGCACTGGCAGAGAGCCAGAGCAGATCCCAACCCTCAGCACTGCTCAGAGGGGAGTGAGGAGAGTAGAGACAGCACGTGCCTCTTTCCACAGACCAAGCATTGCACCACATCCAGCCTCACTGCTCACAGCACTGGATGGCCAAAAGCTGGCCCCATGCCTCTTGTTGCCATACCATTCAGTGGTGGTGACAAGCCATAAAGGGAGCAGCAGGTTCATGAACCTGGCTGGGGACAGCCAGGGCAGGCAAGGTTGGAAACAGAACCCATGAGGAGATGTCCAACCCAGCACACTGCCCAGTGGAGCACTGAGGAAAATTTTGGGGTGTTATTTACCCCATGGAGGGCATCTGTGTGGATGACAGATGAAGGCACTTGGGAGGAATGACTACAGTAATTTCACAACTACAAGGTGCACCCTTTTGACTAAAATTTTGATCAAAACCCGGAAGTGTGCCTTAGAATCTGGTGCGCCTTATATATGGACAAAGTTCGGAAATTTGCCAACACAGACGTGCAAGCCGTGAGAGCCAAGAGAGCCGTGGCAGCCGCACCGGGGGCAGGAGTGCCAGGGCCCACGGCATGGGGAGGGCACCCGGGGCTGCCTTTAAAGGCTGCCCCGATCCGTGAAAAATGTTTGCAAATTGAGCACCTGCCAGTAAACCCCGTGATCATGTGATTCCATTACTAATTTGTTACATTATTGTGCACAGATCCTCGCTGCAAAAAAAAAAAGTGTGCCTTATAATCCAGTGCACTTTATAGTTGTGAAATTACTGTATTTTTAAGTTCTTCTAGCATGCAAATAAGTCATTATAGTTTTTAGTGCTTTTGTCTACCCATGTTCATTTCCAGCAGAAACTATCATCAAAGTAGTCTTGGCCACTGATTCTGTCTTTGGCTCAGGAAACTGAGGGGCGGAAGTCTCCTCTATCCCCTTCCACTTCAATCAGTCCTCAAGTCCCATGCCAACCGAGCCTTCAGGAACATTTTCAGCATCACCCTGTAGCCCTGGGAGAAGTTAACAGGTTAATGCCTTGAGCAGCTCCCTTCCCACGTGTCCAGCCTGCATCTGCTCTCATGATGTCACTCAAAGGTGACAGAGGTGAGTCTGAGTTACAGACAGAGCAAGAATGCAAAATTATATGTTTAATTCCAGAGAATAAATATACAAACCCACCAGTTTCAGGACACATCCTGACCACTTCGAAGTGAAATTAAAGGTTGCACTGGTGGAGAGCTTCATATCAGCACAATTTTTCACATTTCAGATCCTTGATGAAGCAACTATTAGAAAGAGTGTTTTGTACTATTTGGCTCTGATTTATTAAAGTTATAAATTATAGTGTAGGCTACCTTGTAATCAAGTACTTGTGAACTTTGTGTGTAACAACTTGAAAATTAGCAAGCTGGTAGTTTCCTTCTTTAGATAGAAAAGTAGATATTTGAAATGCAAACCTGGGCAGTCTAAGGGTCAGAGTGAAAAAAAGCCACTTGTGCTCACAGGTTTTGTAATCTTCATTCTGTTGGTTATGGTATGGGATAATGCTTTGGTGTTTTCTTAGCCCCCAGTGGACAGCAACACATCCAAGCCCCACACACACAATTGGGATGATCTGTTTGGGGAACCACCACACCAGGAGCAGGCAGAGTGCCACCCAAACAGGGGAGATGTTCTGATACCTGCCCTTGATTCTCACCTACACAAAATGAAAAAGAACATTTTTCCTGCTCCTTGCTACAATGCTTCATGCTGTGAAGTCTGAAAAAAAAAAAAAAGAAAATCACTGATTTTTTGCCTTTGAAAAATGAATAAAATTATTCTAATTGGTGCTCCCTGTAGGGGAAGAAACTGGTGGGCAGCAGGAGCAAGGCACTGATTAGGATGAGACTGCAAAACTGGAGTGAGGAGCTGGGTATAATTATGCCAGACACATCATGTTCATTGTAAGATGCTACACACAGGAATTTCTATCTTCTGAAAATTTCGTCTGAAAGTAACTTGAGTTAGAGTACATCCAGGTGATACCCTGACAAGTCTGGTATCTCTCAGGTGTTTCTGTGCTGTCAATCACTGTGCTGTGCAGACTCCATCGTTGCCTTAACTCAGATTGATCTTCTTTTCCTCCCTCACCCTGCGTGACCAGGTGTGCAGGGCTGCTGAAGCAGCTCTCCCTCTGACAGTTCCTGGTGCACTTCCTTGACACTTGATTTACAGCTGAAAGATGAATGTCTATGGCCACGTTCACCAAAAGGAAGAGTAGATCTTCTGCTCTTTTTTTTTTACAGGCAATCTCTTGTCAGTCACACTCCATTCCTGTTCATGTCCCTGAGGTGCAGTTTTGATACAGGGAAACACAATGTACTTTGCTCCACACCCTGGGGAACAGCTTGTGCATCAACTATCTCTCCATCTCTGCGCTCAGAGGGCCTCCACTTACAGTTTCAGAGTTGTTCACAAATTCTTTAGGCTGCTTCTCCCTGCAGTACGTTATTAACAGTTATTAACAGCTTCTCCCTGTGGTACATTATTAACAGTTATTAACAGTTATCAGCAGCATCTTAGATTTACAGATTTGCGACTAAGGCTCAAAAAATGAATGGAGTTTCAAGAGTCTCCAGCTTTCAACACTGCATTTTCTGGTTTACTTTTGAAAACACTGCAGACCCAGGTCTAAGTGACCTGCCGAAGGTCACACAAGGAGCCAGAGGTAGAACTGAGATCTGAATTGCAGCTTTTGAAAAATTTGGAGGAGAGGACAATCCTCCCATAATATGTACATGAGATGTCCAACCAAATAGGCTGAGGAACCCCCAACTCTCCAGACTGCAGAAAACAGAGCACCAAGGACCAGGCAAACCCTTCCCAAAGTGGCTTCAGAGCCTCCCTCCTGTGATCAGCACACATGTGCTGCATGTTTGCTCTTCCACAGAATGTTTCCTAAAGAGTGTCTGGTTTTCCCAACAGCTTGGGGTGGTTTTAGAGGTCTTTTCCAACCCTAATGACTCTATGAACTCCAGAAGACAAACAGACAAACTCAGAGAGCAATCAAACCAAGTGGACCCGACAAAATGAGACCTGAAAGAGGTCCAAAGCCCTGATCTCCTTTCTAAGGTGATGAAGATGTTTTCCTATGTATTTATCATGGCAGGGTGGGAGCATGGTAGAGAACTTCCTGGGGTTAATGCTTTTTCCTTGCCTGTTTTTCCTCTCAAGCCTGGATTAATGTTTTTATTTGGAGGCCTTGCTAAGAAGCTCAGGTTTTCATCTTAGTAGGTTTGCTAATAGTACAGGACGTTCCCCTGGATTTGTGATTTCAGTGCAGGGTTTTCTTTAGAGAGTGAGGAATTTTTTATTAGAACCAGCCAGTCTAGAGAACTGAGATGTGCCTAAAAATAGAAGGGATTGCTTTTTTTAACATTTTAAAAATAGAAATGTGTAGAAAGGGTCATGTATAGCCTGATTTTTACAAGAAGACAGAGGTGCTCTGAATGGAAATATTAGATATCAGCCATCTAGAAACATCACATTTATAGTTCCATGAGCTGCTGCTTGTGAAGCATGAAGAATTATAGAGTAAGCCTGGATGGTCTGAAAATGGAATGATACCATGCTGAAATACACACACTTTTCCAGGGTAAAAATGAGAGTTTTGGTCTTGAGAAGCATAAACACATACAGCCCTTCAAAGCTGGGAGGTGCAATGGGATGGATGGAGCTAAATCCCCCCATGTTGCCTCTGAGCTTGTCTAATTCTCCTGTTGGTGGAACTGACCTTGGCCCTTGCTCCAAGCTCTGTGGAAAGGTGGATTCCTTCCAGTCCTGCTGAAGAAAAATACCAAAATTCTTTTTTTCCCCTGCAGAATACCTCAGTGTCCACCCACAACACGCAGACCAAGCAGTGAGCAGAGACCACAGGTCACAGTGGGGAGAAAGGCACCCAGAGAGGATTTCAAGTCTCACACTGATTTAGAAAGTCACAGTCTCGGCTAAGTCTTGTCTTTTTGGGTGATCCAATGGGGTGAGAATCCTATAAAGGCAGGAGAATTTTTTTTGCTGTGCCCTTCTTAGTCTCACAGTTAAATCATGGTCATATTAATCTGTCTCATTATAGCTGAGATAGTCAAAGCTGTTAAAGCAATTTGGATAAAAAGTTACTAATAACTGGAATTGGAATTTGGCATCTATATCTGTTAAAAGGGAAAAAAATCTCAGCCTTGTGAACTATATGCCATTTGAAATCTGTGGCATGTCTAGATCTGTTAAATGGTAATGGATCATTCCAGACCAAAACCAAAATCCCACCTTTGTATTAAGTGGGCATTTGCCCCATGAAGACTCAGGGTGGATTTCACATGACATGGCTCAGGCAGCACAAAGCACTGCAAGGTGCCACTCCAACTCATCTAAAACAGTAACTGCTTATTTTATTTTTTCCCCCAGAACACTAGAAATGGTTCACCAAGTCCTTAAGATGCATTAACCATCCCCTCCCCACCTCCCACCAGCACAGAAATCCCACCCTGGAGAGCCAGCTGTGTCTCCACAATGTCATTCATGACATTTTACAAGTCAGCAGCACCATGTGTGTCAAATTCAGTCCTCAGCTACCTCCAGCTTAGACACACTCATATTTCCATCAAAGGATCTGATACCCTTGATTTAATGGCTGGGGCTGTTAAGTTTTTATTGCCATGTAGAAGTCCTTTCAGCTACAGTTGTGTGAAGCAGCCACAGCTCAGTTCTTTCCTCTCTGAGACCAGGAAGAGAAAGTGGCCAGCAGCAGCTTGGTGTCAGTGGCCTTGTGGGGCTCAGCTTGACCTGCTCCACAAGGACTGAGATGCAGAGTGAGAGTTCCCTTCCGAGAGAGAGCAGGAAAGGAGCTTAGAAAACCACCCTGGGGTTTAGAAAAGAGGGAATTCCTTATGCCTGGCTGGAGTCTTTTTCCCTTGCAAGACTGTTTCTTGTAGAGATAAAAGGAGGGATGGATGTACAAACAAAGAAAATAGAGTTGGATTGAAAATCTAGCCAAATGTAGCAATTTTTTCATATATTCTTGAGAGGGAAGATTTTGACCAGGTCCTCCAGCACAGGTCCCAGGAGCTGGGCAGAACAGCTGTGGATGGATTTGCTGAAGCAGGAGGTCACATCACTTGGGTTTCTACTCCCACTAAATGTGAGTTGTTTTAGCAGTCATGTCAAAATGCACATCTGAACAAGTGCTTGTTCTGTCCATGTTGTGTGGAGCTAAAGTCCTCTTGCTATTTTGAAGTTAAATGTAAAACTCATGTTGACTTCCAGGTAAAAAAGCAATTTATTACATTCTATATGAGTAGATATGCCATATTTTATATGCTATTTTATATGCTCCAAAAGAAAAGCTGAGGTTTTAAATAACTTCAGAAAGGTCTGGGAGTGGATTTGGTTGATGATGTTCCTTTTGAAATGGCAGTGGTGCACTGAACAGAAGAAATAAAACTAAACTACACTCTTGTGAAGGAAATGAGCAGCAGGTCGTGAGTAGCAGAGAATGAAGCCCTGCAAGAGAGGAGATGGGAACTCTGAGTCCTCTGATACAATGGGCTTACTTTTGGACACTTGGAAGGGGAAGGAGAAGCTTGCCCTGTCCTCTAAACAATCCTTTTGTGCCCACCACATGTATAATTGATTGTAAGCAAACCATCCATGCCAAACTCAAAGCTGCTTCACACACACGACCACATCAGAGGAGCTGCAGACCATGGGAAGACCAGAGCTGATTTAGTCATCAATTATGCATGAAAAACTCCTTCAGTATAAATAACCTTGCTGGTTCACCACTGTACACAGAAACCTCTGAATAAAATAATTGATTATTCACAGGCAGAATTCTTGCAGTTTGTGTCATGGATGTATTTTCTGTTTGAGTACATGAGGGCACATGTGTGACCATGAACACACTTGTGAAACTCCCAAACCTCGACCAAACAGAAACTGGACCTTAATCTACTGATAGATTCCTCTTTATTGAGTGGGTCTAGTCCAGGAAAGCACTTCCTCTGGGGTCCTCCCCTTCCCTGGATTCAGTCTCTTCCCATATTTTTTGTCCCACTTAATCCCTTCATGGCTTTTCATGCAGGGTAAAACTGGAGCTCTCCCTTGGATGTAACTATTCCACTCACTTGTTCAACTCCAGGGCATATCCACACACTCATGTGTGCATAAATACACAGCTTTGAAGGTGACCTATTTTCCAGCTGCAATACACTGTCTCTATCAGAGGGTTTTGCCAGCTAGGGAAGGATATGAACCCGAGAGGTGCAGAGGGAACTGCTGTGTCTGCATTATTGAGAGGCTCAGCATGCCAGCTTCACAGGTGTTCAAACTACCCAGGAACCATTTGGCCCACTGTTATGGAAAATATGATTTTTGAGATTGAAATCAGCCAGCAAGAAAAGGTGTTTAACCAACTAGCTACTGCAGGACAAAGCAAAACCTCAAGGTTTTCTTTGAGTTTATTTTAATCGTTTGTGTTATGTTTTTCTCCCCTGCACCTGCAATACTGCTTACCTGACATCCTTGGGATCTGCCGGCAGTGGGGGGAATTTATGGGGTAGAAAATTCCCGAAGTATCTCTAGGAATTATCTAGAGTTGCAACATTTTGGAAAGAAAAGAACTTGCAGAAGAGAAAGGGGCTAAAAATTGTGTTCTTAGTGTCCATTGTCGACACCATGTATATAACACAACACAGAACATTTTATCTGCAGCCTTGCCAAGGCAGCCCCAGCCCAGTGTTGCTGGGGAAGGTGGGCAGGAGAAAACAGGCAGGAGGTTTTGCTCCTCTGCTCCACAGATCAGATTGCTGGATCTGCTCAAAGCAGGTTTTCCACCTTTTTCTGAGCTGGACTGGGCACAGGGGGAGAGCAGAATTATTCTCCAGCAGAGACAGAAGCCCACAAAGCATCAGTCCACTACAAGATCACAGCTGCAGCTGGCTGGCCAGAGAACCTGCAAGTATAAAGCAGAATTTCTTGCCTAAATGTGTGGGACCTGTCTGACCTGCCTGGGAGATACCAGCACTGTTCAAACCCCGTCTCTGCCTTCATCACTGCTTCCCACCAGCTAAAAAAAAGAAATA
Source organism: Sialia sialis (assembly GCA_009812075.1). NCBI lineage: Eukaryota > Metazoa > Chordata > Aves > Passeriformes > Turdidae > Sialia > Sialia sialis. The sequence continues at coordinate 5,907,158 of VRYO01002014.1, read as the reverse complement.
TCTCTCCTGAGTTAGATGTTAGAGCCACCATGCAAAACTGCACCCTGCTGCTTCTTTCTGCCCTTACAAGTCTGTTATTATCAAGCAGAAAGAGAAATATTATTGTAAATATCATTCTGATTATGCAGAGGCATCTAAAAAAATCTCTTCTCGCTCTCTGTTCCTTCAGTTCCAACACGCTGCTAAATATACACCAGAAGTATAGGACAAAAGTGCATAAAATCTCCTCACTGATTGAATTCTAAATCCAAGTTCTAAAGGATTTTGGGACCTGACTGATAATAAAATTTAAATACCTGAAGTTGATTAAGAAAACTCCCAAATATTCAGACATTGTCAAGTCTTATAATCCACTGATTTAAAAAGACTTTGGGCTCCTCAATCACCTTGGAGAATTTCAAGTCTATTTCTGCATTACTTGGACATTGGAAAACACAACCATGTATTTTTGCCCACAGATCCTGCTTTGCAAAAACCAAGTTATTTTCTTTCCTCTAAATATATATTTATAAATACATATGCACACACTGTAGTTCTGCACTAATTGGTATTTGCAATGTAAGCATTGGCCTTTCCTTCCTTTCCCTCAATGAAAGTAAACATGATCAAAGTCTGCCAGTATTTAATGATGAAAATGCACCGTGTCTCTACAGTCTTAATGTCATTGAAATGAACTTGAAGATAAGTTTGCAATAAAAATAATTTTTAAAGGTTTCCATAACAAATTTCTGGGGGGGAAAGCACTGTATTTAGCTTTTCCCTCCTTAGCATTTTTATTTTGTCTGAGGGAAAAAAGGAATAAACAAAGATGTTTTAAAATGACCTGCAAGGGTCAAAATAAATGCATAGAGATTTTCTTCAGCACTTCTAAAGATCTTGGAAGTGCTACAACTACACTGTAGTTTCTTTGTTACAGCTCTGTATACATTTATACAAAAGAAAGATGAAAGGGGGGAGAGAGTGGTTGATATGGGTTGTGAGAAGTTGGTGGAATTAGATGGCAAGGGGTCAGATTACAGACAATGTAAGCTAAAATGCATCAAAGGATATGAAGCAAAGGACTAGATCAAAGTCTGAGAAGCCAAGTACAAGAATAAAGGAGTGATAATTGTAGGCAGCGAGAGAAAGCACTGGAATAGAAATGTGATAATGGTATGACCTCATGACTCAGGCTCCTTTTTTCCCCCCCAAGGTTCCCTGTACATGGGCTGGAGAGGGCAGGAGTGTGTGTGGCAGGAGGGAGCAGCAGGGCAGAGGAGTTCTGGGCATTGATAACCTTCCTGGGCTTTAAGGAAAATTCACTGTGTTTCTTGCAATGTGATAGTTTTCCACAGGGCTGTCCTCTCAGGCACTGGTGTGGAACAGGAAGGATGGAAAGCTGGAGGTCAGATCCTGCTTTCCTGCAGCCAGCAGAACACAGCACGCTCCAGTGCGAGTGGGTCTATTTAAAAATCACAATCAGGCCCTATTTCAGAGACATTATTGAGCACTGATTCCTCTCTGCTCTGTGGCTGAGACATCATGGCTGGGACAGCTGCCACCACCCAGAGAGTTCCTAAATTACACACATCTTCGACTGTAGGTTCATTCTGAGGATGACTTTGCATTAGACAGCCACTTTTCCAGGAACCAAATGCATTTTATTGCCAGGGAGAAGCTTCCCTTTCCCATCTAATGAGGTCTCTCAGTCCTCACTCTTGTGGAGCATAAAGACTTTGTACATCCAAAGGCGTGTGGCAGGTCAAGGGATTTCTCACCTGGCTTCCTGGAGTGATGATGCAGAATTTCCTGTGCTCTCACCCTGCCCCAGTAAGGGCCAGTGACATCACTTCAGGTGACTGCTTCAGTCAAGGCTGGGGTTAGCTCTGTGATCCCTGACACAGGTTCTGATTTGGGACAGGGCAATGCCCTGTCATCCCTCATGACCAGCCCATGCTGATGTTTCCTGGTGTCTCTGAAGCTGAGGCCAAGGCTGCACAGACTAAAACCCCTTCTTGTGAACTTTGCTGCACTTTGCTCCGTGGTTGATCTTTGGCAGGGGATGACAAATGGGGACAGTCATCATATGCAAATCTCCTTCTGCTGTCCACAGGGCTGAACTGGTGCAAAGATTCTCCCCTGCTCCAGCAACTTTGGAGAATCAAACTGTTGATGCCAGAGAATAGCAGCTTCCCTATTGCTCCTCAGCAGTGCAGACACCTATTTCTCTTTTATCTGGAATGCAAAGGAGGCACCACTGTCTTGCCTCCCTCCAGCATTTTTTCCTTGCAGGCTGCCTTCCCTTCTCCAGTGAAGCTTCAAGACATCCATTCTCTCTTAAGTGGGTGAACAAATCAAAGTAAACCACTTACAGGTCTCTCAGACATCCATCTGCTTCCTGGGATGTGCGCACCATTTATCTCTTCACCTCCTTCCCTGCTCAGAGTCATTTGGTGATGTGTTTATTTTTCAGATTTAGTGGTTGAACTACATCTCTGGACAATGTTATAGGGTGGAGGAATCTATCAGCAAGTCCTGGAATAGAGTCTAAAGAGGCAGAAAATCTTCGGGAAATTCAGTGTATGTTAAAGTCTCTCCTCGCTGGGCCACAGGTTCATGTTCAAGTATTTCTTCCTTGAAAAATAAGCTATTGAGACATTAAAGTGGCAAAAAGGCAGACAAGTCTTTCTCTGCCTCACTGCCCTGTCCCTGACTCTTCATCCCATCTGTGTGTACCATGGCTTTGCTGATGAGTGCTCAGGAAACTCCCAGCTCTTCACTGAAATGTCTGCACCAGTCACATGGACATGCTTAACCAGAATCACTCTGGAATCCACTGAACTCCAGTTTATTCCTGAGTGGAAGAGCCTGCCAGGCTTCAGACAAACATCTACACACAAAAGCTTTGGCTGGACTCTTGAGACAATGAAGGCCATTAGTGTGTTGACTGACCTGAATCAGAAATATCCTTTCTCTGCAAAGTAATTTCACATCTCTGTGTTTCATTTCTTGTATTTTCAGCTTCAATGGAATACAAATGAGAGACACATCAGTGAACTGTTTCATTTGAGCTCTGATGCCCACCAATATTTCCAATGGTTATCAGCCCTGGCACATTATCCTCAGGAATTTTGAGGACAAGATGGGAGGGCAGACAGGAGTGTGATAATCTCAGATGTGACATTTTGGTCACAAAGCACACAAGAAATTTAGGGGAGAGTGGGAATTCTCAGTGCAGCATCTTCTCTGGCTCCCTCCAGGCTTTGTTGTCCAGGTTAGCTGATGCTCTTGGACAGCAGGTCGTGTTTGGAGCCTGGTTTTGCCGCTGCTTGACCCCAGCACACCTGTGGGGCAGCAGCAGCAGGTTTTTAGAGCTGGAGCTGCTGAGTAGGGCTGTGGCTCAGTGCCAGCTCCCTTGCAGATATGCTGACGCTGACACGGACCAGAGGGATCTGTGAAGTGTGGTTATGTGCTGCTCTCTGCCCTCACTAAACCCTGCTGCCCTGTGCTGATAAAAGAGCTCAGAAAACACTGCCAGGACTGATCATGGTTCAGCTGTGCCAGGCCTGTACAACTGATGTGAGTCACGGAAGATAAAGAGAGTAAACATGTGGGAACTTTTGCCTTGAAACTTGCTGAATGCCATCAAGTGCTCAAAATAACTACAGAGAAGGTGCAACCACAAGGTCTAAAACGACTTCTAAACCTTGAAGAGGACACTGGCAATTGCTCTGCCCACTCTTGGGTAGCCACACTGACATTGTCAATACCCAGACTGGCCAAAACATCATCCCATTGTGGCTGAACCAACTATGGTCCCACTCTGAAGCCTTGGGGCCATCCAAGACTCTGGAGGAAGCCACACAGAGATGAGAAGGAAATGTGGCCTGCACAACAGTTTGGACATTGTCTTGCACATCAAGGAAGAACCAGCCAGCAGGAGGAACAGAGCAAAACCCATTCACATGATCTTTTATCTAGGTCAGTTCACAACCTGTGAATCCTGACCCTTACAGATGTGTTAGAAACACAAACCTTTGTTCCCAATGATCATCATAAACCATTGTTTTGATGCTCTGGATGTGACCCAAAGGGTGTAGAGGGATTAAGGAATAGTGGTTCAAAGATATTTAAAGAACTCTGAAGGTATGCACACGAAGCTTGTCTGAAACATTCCATTTTATTGGGTAACAATTTGGTTTTAGACACCTATAGAGGTCCTGCATAGATACAAACGGATCCAGACATTTGTCCTGTATGACCCAAGACTGATGTCATACAGTGTCTTGTGGCTGTCTGCTGTGGAAAAGTAGGTAAAATAACTTCCTTAAAACCAGTTCCTGTTTTTCTTCTCCATTTCCACTCTTGTTAGAGTTTCACAAAACATGTGACTTTCATTGACTCACATCATTGTGAAACAGCAAATTTAGACACTCAATTCTCAGAGTGCTATCAATTTCACTGATTTGGCATGAGTTTGACCCTATCAATTACACTCCAAAATATCAATAGCTATCAATGCCTGACCCTAGGGGACAGCAGGGGGCACAGGATGACCAAACAGCCACTGTGAACCACCACCCTACGTGTGAAGAAACATGACACACAGAACCACTGGCACACCCCAGAACTCAAAAAGAGAAAGCAACAAAGCTCACAGCTCTAGGAGTGGGGTCAAGAGAACAAGGAAGCCTTATGGTTTTGACATGAGAGCCATGGGCTTTCCAAAGAAGGGGAAGGGAAATGTTCCTCTGACCAAAACCAGCCTTCCTCGGCCAGGAAGTTCCCTGTGCTGTTGCATCCCACAATTTTGACGTAAATCTGGAAATTCTGTACTCCTTTTCGCCCAGTTGTTTCCCATTGACACATTTGGGCATCTATGAGAAACCTCCAAGGGAGGGGGGCAGTCAGTAATGGGTGTTGGGTGGGCACAGGGGTGTGAAGCATTTGTAAGATCTTCCTAAAACACGGAAAAGAAAAAGTACCTCATACATATATCACATCACACTTTGTCTCCTTAAAGGTTGATCACAAGGAGTTCTGGTTTGTTCAATGTTGGCTCTCTAAGCAGGAGTGTCTAAACTCATGAGACATTGCAGCCAGTCTTCAAGAAAATCTCTGCTGTGATAAAATTGCCAGGTAGTTATGGTCAATCCAGAAAGAAAAATCAGACAGTGATGGGCAAAGTCTCCTGGACTGAAAAGAGCTGGAAGGTCAAACAGCTCCTAAAAATTCTCCTTGTCAAAGTAGAGCTTTTTTCTGTACACTTTCAGTTATTTAAGAAATTTCGTCATTTGATATTGCTTCAGCTTTTTTATCAACTTGAATTTTTTGACCCTAGTTAGAAAGCAGAACCATGTTTACCTGGCTTTGACATTAGTGCAGCATTTTCAGCACCAAGACTCTTAAGGTCAGACCTGCATAGAGTTTTCCCCCAGGCATCTTGTGAGTCTCACACAGCTTTTGGGCAGCCCAGCAATCAATAATTTATCCAGCAAGATACCCTTGAATTATTTTAAGCTATCTGGAAAAAAAGATATTTTCTTCAACTGGCAAAAATCAACAGAAGTGGTCATCTATCCTGCAATTCCATTGAGTTAAAGACAATTCAGAGGGATGGGGAAAATTATGAAATCAGGGAAGAGTTGGATGGCTGAATCCCATTGACCTCCGTTAAAGGATGCTCCTTTTAAAACTGGAAATTTTTTAAATTTATTTTTTGGACCTTATACATCAGTTTTAGTCCAGATGAAATTCTGCAGCCCACAGATAGTTCAGATTTTCCACTGCAAGAGGAAAGGGAAAGGCAAGCCAGGGAGGGCACCTGCTGTGGGGACCTGCCAAGGAGCTGGCAGGTGCTGAGAGATGAGGCAAAGATACTTGCTGGGAAGTCTTTGGAGGAGGGATGTGAGCAAACTCCTGACAGCCCCAGACATCCCCCAGGAGCACCGTGGGGTCTGTGACCCAGAGTTCCGTGCCCTTCCTTTTTACACATTGAACCTTTCTGTGGCATCACCGTGGGGACACATCCCCTGTGCCTGGCACACCCTCTCCTCCCCACCAGTACCTGTGCATTCACCACACACCCTGCACAGCCTCCCAGGTGTTGCTCTTGTTTTAGGGTCTCCTCCCTCCTCACTCCCTCCCCTTTGCTCCTGAGCATCCCCTTCAGCTCAGGATCCCCTCCCAGTGCAGGTATCCCAATGGGAATCAGCAGTCATAGACTTTGCTGGTTGATTCAAGGTGCTCCTCACCTCCTGCTCCTCCCTCCCTTTGTCTTTCAGTGCTGGGGATTTCATTCCCTTACAGACTGGTTTGCTGTCACACCCCACTCCCCCTCTCCAGCTGCCACGATGGCTCACCCTGGTGACACTGAATTTCACACCTGAGCTTAGTCCAAGGTCACAATTTCTACCATTTTGCACAATGGTAGAAATCACAAATTCCATAATGGCTTGTGACTATGAGCTAAGTTCAATACAGCTGGCAGCTTCTCTTAGGCAGATCTGCAGCAGGACTGACCTCACTGACTGAATGAATCACTTGTCCCCCAGGGGCAGGAATGCTTCTTCCAGGGCAGGATTGAAGCTGCTTTCTTACAAAGGCACTATCAGTCCCAAGCAGGGAGTTGGAAGCTGCCTGAGCCACACACCTGTCTTGCACATAGTTCCTAGGCCTGCCAGGCATTTACCATTCAAAAAATACACATTCTTCATCAACTTGAGCTGAACTTTGGTGAAGGGTGCAGGGGGGAGAAAGGAGAGGAAAGGAGGAGGGGAGGGACTCAAGGGGTTCAAGTGGAAGTTTTTGTTCAATCCTTGAGAGAAATAACCAAATCTGTCTGTTTTATCTCTAGTGCATTTGTTAAATGTGCCAAGGCTAGAATTTTTACCCCATAGCAATTTTCCAGTGATTGGATTGAAAAAAAAATAATTGGTTTCTTGTTAAATTATAGTATAACAGCAACTTCAAGTGGAATAAGTACCATGAAGGGAGAAAAAAAGTGACAAGAACTGGTGTGATCCCAAAAGCAGATAGTCACCATCCTGTCCCACATTGTCCTGTGAGGGACACAGAGGAGAACCTGTGTTTGCCATGGGACACAGGCCACCATCATCCCAGAAGGATTTGTCCACTATATCAGATCAGGAGTACTCAGGGAGCGAGTTGGACATTTAGAGGAAACAGCAAAGAGAAGGCTCATGAGACACACTTTATTCAACTATTAAAGGCCAAGGCTCCACTCCAGAGTGAGGCTGTGACACTTTCCCAGACTGGCACTGGACACATCAGAGCAGACACATGGTGGGGCCCTTGGTCTGTGCTGATCACCACAATATCACTGGGGTTTGGGGTGGGGAGCAGCATGGGGAGGTGAGAGCTCAGCAGAGCATCCCAGCACTGCAGCACGATTTTAACTGCAGACATAGAAAGGAACTCTTCATGTATTTCTAGGTAGAAATTGGCTCCATTTAGATATTTATGCCTTAATTATGCTGAATAAAGACATAAAGAAGAGGCACCAATTTCTGTGGCTATAGCTAAGAGATGCTGCATCCAAGACTAAAATATTTTTGCATGCCTGATCCGTACCTCCCGTGTGCTAAGAAGCCTTTAAGCTCTTTTTAGCTGATGAGACATGAGCAGGTGGTCCAATTGTGAACAAAATGTCAGAATCCCTTCTCAGGTACAAAACCCCACTTAAAGAGACAGTCAAGCTATGCTGATAAACGTCAACTAGCCCCAGGCATCACCAACCCCAAATCTCTGCTTTCAGTGCTGACATTAACTCTAATTATGTTCATCCTAAATCTGCTTCCAGTCTGTTTTCATTACCTTCATTCACGTTACTTTGCTATCACTTGTCCCTGCTTGCTGGCCTGATCTGTGATCAGATCTATTAGCAGGTCTGGTGCAGGGTGTTTGTGCTCCTCACCAGCCTGCATGTGGCACTTCTTGCTTTCCTTGGCCTGATAAACTGTGGCTGCAAATTTCTGACACTGTGCAGCAGCTTCATGGAAGCTTTTCAGGGCACCACCAAGAGCCTTTTTTTCTCCCTGAGGTCAGCAATCAGAACCAGCACAATCCCTGATATGTTACTCTGTGCACCCCACAAACAAGCAGCATTAGACAAGGCATGGAAATCAGGAATTCTGTTGGACTTCCAGCAGCCCTGATGGCTTGGCTGCATAAAAACAGTTGTTTTTTTCCCAATATTCTCCTTCTCCAGCTAACTGAGCTGCACCTAAGGAAAGCCCTGATGTGAACATGCTGTGGAGGGCAACTTTCTGTACTGTGGTCACATACAAAGTGATGAGACAGCCTGGAGAAAAGAGGTCCAGGAAGACTTTCTAGCCCCTTCGAGTGCCTAAAAGGGCTACAAGAGAGCTGCACAGGGATTTGGGACAAGGGCCTGGAGTGACAGGACAAGGGGGAATGGCTCAAAACTGACAGAGGGCAGGATTACAGTCATTTCCCAACTGTAAGGCGCACCAGATTATAAGGCAAACTTCTGGGTTGTCGGCAAATTTCCAAACTTTGTCCATATATAAGGAGCACCAGATTATAAGGCTCTTTTTTTGCAGTGAGGATCCACGCACAACAAAGTAACGAATTAGTAACGGAATCGCACAATCGCGGGGTTTACTGGCAGGTGCTCAATTTGCAAACATTTTTCACAGATCAGCGCAGCCTTTAAACGCAGCCCCAGGCACCCTCTCCATGCCGCAGGCCCCGGCACTCCCACCCGGCCCCAGCGCCAGCTGGCACGGCTCTCGCAGCTCTCACGACTCTCACTTCTGGGTTGGCAAATTTCCAAACTTTGTCCATATATAAGGTGCACCAGATTATAAGGCGCACTTCCGGGTTTTGATCCAAATTTTAGTCAAAAGGGTGCGCCTTATAGTAGTGAAATTTCTGTAGATTGGATACTAGGAAGAAATTCTCCCCTGTGAGGTGCTGAGGCCCTGGCACAGGATGCCCAGAGCAGCTGTGGCTGCCCCATCCCTGGAAGTGCCCAATTTTGGGTGGAACTCTAAGCAGCCTAGTCTAGTGAAAGGTGTCCCTGCCCACAGCAGGAGTATTAGAATGAGATCATTTCCAAAGCCACTTTCAACTCAAACCACTCTATGATTCTATGATAACAAAGGCCTTTTGCAATTTCCCTGTTTCCGTTGCTATGTTCTGGAAGGCAGTGCTGTCTGCAGGTTACCTCAGGGAATTCTGCATCCCAAGGGCCTGGATTTTCAGATGTACTGAGCATCCAAGGCTCCAGCTGCTCACAGTGGGATGTGTAGGTGCTCTGTGTTTCTGAAAACAGCATTTACAATTTATACCAACATTTTATATCTGCATGAATAAAATCCTTGGAGATTATCTCAGTGTTTCTGGAAGGGGTCCAGGCACTTACAGCTTCCCTAGTGCCCACTGAGTGTGGCAGGCTCAGCTCTGAAAGCAGACAAAAGTCCAATGACAACCTTAGGGTAAGCGCACTGTTCCCAGTGTAGCTGCCAAAAGGACATACCTAGATCAGAAAAATGTACTTTCTTCTTCTGGGAGTTGTTAGGATTCTGAAAATTATTGCAATGAATTGTGAGAGTTTGAATGGAAGGTGCTACTGAACAGTAGATCATTGTCTGGGTGGATTTTATAGACATTTCTGTAGTGCACATGAAGAAGACAAGGAAAATTATATTTTGAACACATTCTCAAATGTGTGTATCATTTCTGTGTGCTTTCACTCAACTGGCAAAGGAGACAGATTTTTAAAGGATACTCAGCGAGGTGCTGTTATCCCATGAACACATTTGTTCATGGAATTTTTAAGCAGAATATTTATTGAACCACTATAATTCTCAAGCACTTCTATATTTAAGAAATTATTTTCTAGTATTTCCCATTTGTTCTCATCCTTTTAATGTTTTTGGTCAATAAAACCGAGGACTGACTGTCCTTCATAAGGGTTCCTTTTCTTCTATCATCAACTTTGATACTGTCATTTAAGTATGATATTACTATGCTCATTCAGAAAAAAAAGGCTACTGCCCACAGTGATGGGTAATGAGACAGGCTTTCACCACATTCTTTGCTTTGTAAGATCAGTAGGATTACCAGCACCACTAGAAAAAGAATATTTCAACTGACAAAGCAGAAGAGGGGAAAGTTCCTGAAAAGCTAAAAAAGACTCAGTAAGTCCTTTCCTCTGCATAAGAACAGACATAAATTAAATCAAGGCCCTCCTTGATCTGTGCAGCTGAAAGAAAAGGGAAAAGCACTTTGGGTTCCATCAAAACAGTAATTCCTGACATTTCTATGAGGAGTGGAATAATTGCAGAACACCCTTTAGAACATGATGTAGTAAGATGTTCCTCATGGCGGTGTTTCCTGAGACAAACTGCCTCCTTTACAGGGCACAAGACATGTGAGGAGCAGTAATTTGGAGAAGTGCACAATACAAGCAGGAGTTCCAATGCCTGCTGGCATGCCAGGGTTCCTCCTTCTCTACAGGAATTAATAACCTCTGGAGGTTTGAGCAGCAGGTCAAGTAATTGCTGTATTTTAACTCTTTTTCTGTGTGGGTGGTTTTATGGGGTTTTTTTGGTATTTGGTATTTTGTTGGGGGTTTCTTGTAGTATGTATTGCCTATCCATCTAAATTATGGGCTTTGGGGATTGGGGTATTTCTAAAACTTTTCTACAGGAATAGGAACGTGTCCTTCATTAACACCCAGTCAAGTCAATGCTTGTTGGGATAAGGGAGGAAGCCTCTTAGGAGAAGAAGTATTTTAAATTCCTGCCTTCTTCAGTCACTTTCTGAGCCTCACACAAGCATTCTGGTCCTGCTGGTTTACTGTTTCACACTTGGGCAAGAAGTGGAAGAAGGAATAAGTCTCAGGCCCAGCCCTGAAGGGCTGCACATTGCCACTGATGTGTGGATTCCCCCATTCTGTAAAACTCAGAATTCCCCTGGGCTGGACCCTCAGAAAGCCAGCAAAGAGGAGTGTCATTGGGCTTACTTTTGTGAGAGGATTAATGCCTTAATCAAATGACTTGCTTGGAAGAAAAATTAGCAGATGGTGCAGCGCTTCACCTCTGAAACACCAGTACAAACTTTGCTAAAACAGATAGGTGTGTGACGGCCCCTATTCAGCCTGTGTTTGCAGTTTGCATATTTCTGTGTAAATGTGTGTCTTACAATTAGCTTGAGGATGTGCTTACAGTTGCTTTTACAAGTCCTCATTCTTGACAGTTTTACGGATGTTTGCACTAAGTAGCTTTTAGTGGCATACTGGTGAAACTAGGCACCTTGTTTTCCTTTCTTAAAGGCCCTTGGTTCTAATACCTACAAAGACTAATCCATTTGCCTCAGCTAATCCAGTCTAAAAGTACTCCAGTGCACTTGAAAGGATGTCCTGTGAGCAAAACATCTCACCTTGAGAATGGGGAAAAACTTGTTTTGGAGGTTGCTTCCCTCTGAAGCAGCAACTCCAATTGGCTAATCTATTTAGCAAAATTAATGAGAGGGCCATGGATTGAGTTTCATGGCAGACTAAAGCCCGGCTTTCTCAAAGAAAGGAATTCATTGTTGAACCTTTGATGGTCTAAAGGAGGAGAGATGCATTCATATGTTTTGGGTAACTCCCTCATCATTACTAAGATAAAATAAAAAGGCTTTAAGGTTTCTTTCACCAATCACCCCACAAGTTGGCAATTATATAGGATTACTAGTATCCCATAGACCTGAGCTACCAACAGCTATTTTATTCACTCGTGTAATGCATTTCATGGTCATAACAAAAGAGCCCTTCAGGCTGTTTTGTGGTCCATACAGATTTTGAAGGAAGGCGAACTCTTATTTTTGTTTGTGTTTTGAGTGGGGGCGATGGGCAAAAAAGAGTTTTTTCTGCCAAGAGATTAGTGTGAAAGAATGAAATTGTTCAGTTCTAGTCTAATCAAGCCTACTCTCAAATTAATGAGCTCTTACCAGGGGGAACATCCCTCAATGCTGGAAGGCAGCAGTAAAGCTATGCACTTCTATTTCGAAAAAATGTAAAGCAATATCCTTTTTGGCTTCAGATAAAACAGTGAAAGAAGCATTTTTCATCTTTTAAGGTTTGATTTAATGCTACACTGACTTGCAGGGTTTGTGTTTATTGGAGGCATTTTTCTAGAGAGCTGAACAAATTGCCAATAATTTGGGGGTTAGTATTCTGGTCTCTTTTGGCTCATGGTGAATGAAAAGTGTGGGACAAGGAAGTCTATGAAGAGAAAATAAGTTACATTTATTTTGTGAATAAGTCCTCCTAAACCCTGTTCAGGTCATCCCATCCCATCCCATCCCATCCCATCCCATCCCATCCCATCCCATCCCATCCCATCCCATCCCATCCCATCCCATCCCATCCCATCTTTAGTCTCATCCTCTGAAAGCCCTTCCTTGTCCTTTCCTAAATTTGTTCTGCACTGCCCTGAGTAGTGGAGTGCCTCAGTTTTGCCGGGATGTTCCTTCCACAAAGGGAGGAAACTTAACTTTCTTTGAGCTGCATCAACCCTCAGAGGCTCACAAGACCACAGCTGAGGGGCTCTTGTGGGGCTGGAATAAAGCAGAGGCACAGTGCCTGAGGGCTGTAGATCCTGGAGCAGCCTCACATGGGACTCCTCTGTGCCAACACATCCAGGTCACCTGGAGGCACTCAGGCTGCTTGCAGCAAAATCCCTGCATTTGCTGCAATAACCACCCCCAGTTTTACACCTCCAAAATCCAAGGCTGGCACACCTCATACTCTCACAGTAGGAAATGCCCATTGGAGTCTTGTGTTTAGCTGTCATTTGTCCCTCTCTGTGTCCTTTATAAACTTTAACACGTGCTAATTGTCTCACTTTATTCATCACAGACTCTCTGGGGCTCACTGAACCCACCTGTGGTTAGTATTCTCTTGTAACCTTGTAATTTCAACAGTGTTTTCAGGTCTTATCTACTGTTCTCTACATCCAAACATTGTACTGAACCAAGATATGTTCTTATGTTCTTTGAGTTTCCTATTGCTGCTGTAGTTTGACAATACTCCACAACCATCAGTTAATTTTTACAACAGCCCTGGAAGATAAAGCCTAGAAGGATTAAGCCCAAACTTGTCATATTTCTAATGTGAATCACATGGGTGCTGATTAAATATCCTGTACTTTGATAGGACAAAAGTAGAAAAGTACAAATACAAACCTTTGTAGTTCCAAGTCTAGGTGAGATCACAGTGGGGTTTTTTGGTTGGTTTTGTTGTGGGGTGTTTTTTTGGGTTTTTGGGGTTTTTTTGACAGGCTGGATCCTTCTGTGTGTCAGGGCTGTTTAGTAAAGGAGAGATTTACCATGAGTTAAATAATATGGAAAGGTTCCTCCAAATCATTTTTCTAGCATCACATTAGAGGTCCCTGCTGCACTCCAAGAGAATGTCGATGATTCTGGTTGCTCAGGGATTAAGGTGCCTCCACCTCAGCATCCTCTGTGTTCTTCACCAAGGTCCCTGTCTCTATTCCATCTCCCAGGACGTGTGAGGCAATGGTCTGGCCCACAGCAGCCTTCTTCAGCACAAATCATGATTCATTTCCTCAGTGTCATTCTCAAATTGTGCTAGAGGCCAAAATGCCAGACACTACAATTCAGTTCTTCTAATGCCTGCTAACAAAATACCCTTGGTTTTGTTTTGTTAGGTTTTTTTTAAGAAAAATTTTTGAAAGAGGGCTTCCCATTGAGTTCCACCTACCTAACCAGTAAGACTGGACTTTGAGAGAAATGAGGTACATCTCTACCTTTTGAGCTAAGAGAGGAGCTGATACCAGCATATATAAGCAGAATTTTCCTCTTGGCAAGTACTGATGGGGGATGAGGAAAATGAGCTGTTGGCAGTCTGCAAGATGGCAGAAACCAGTGGAAAAAATCAGAAAGGGATATAATGGCATCTCAAAATCCTATTAACCCACCCAATCTTTATCCTCTGCTGCTGCCGTACCCAGCCTGCTTTTTGTTTCTCACATTTGCCCACCAGCACCTTCATTGTGCCTTCAGTAGGGTCTGCTGAGTGAGGGAAGGACACCTTGTTCCTTACCATGTATTGAATGGCCTTGGTCAGCCTGGAAAAGTGCTTCCAAATGATTGCTGAAGCCACTGTCTTCAAAGGAGTTTAACAGCTTGAGAATGTGCAGGTAGCAATGCCCAGGGATTTCAAAATGTTCTTTTGAAAAGCCATAACCTCGTCCCCAGGTATCTCAGCCACCTCATTTTCAAGCTCCTGCTCAAAAAAAAAAAAAAAAAAGAAAAGAAAAAAAACCCAAACAGCACTGCAAGCTTATAGATTAAATAGTGAAAAAAACCCCTGTTTTAAAGTTGTTCATATCCGTTTTCCATCATGTTTTAGGCCTTCAAAATAAAGCAGCTATTTTTGCTGAAGCATCTGTCAAAATAGTCAGGCAAAAGAATACACCCAGCATGGAAAATTCCAGAAGCGACCATCACAAGGCCTTGTTACAACTCCTTGTAATTTTGCCAGACAGGAAGAGGAAGGCACAGGCTGCTGGTGTCAGCTCCACCGCAATGACACTGAGCTGATACTGTGGAGTGGTGCCATGCAACTTCTGCTAGTGCTCAGAAAACACAAATTTTTCCTCAGTAAATGGCAATGAAACAGGCCACAGTTTTATTTTAAATAAAGTGGTTTGCACTTGTAATGAGCTGTGAAGATGGGGCTAGACATGGAAATGTGTGTGACAAAGTCACAGAGGGTTATTTCCCAGGAAGGATTGCCATGCTCCAGCAATCCCTGCTTCCTGCAGACCAAGGTCAACAAATAGTGCCTGAAACTCAAGGTGAGCTGTCTTCATCATGGGCTACAAAGCAGGGACTGATCACAGGCAAGGCACGCTGAAAAGAAGCAGAATTTATAAAACATAAACAGGAGTGCAGCAAGACAGAGCCCGTGTCAGAAATGGCTGGGAACAGGAATCAGTGCAGCCTGTATGCAGCCCAGCGCAGAGGTGCAAACATTTGTGGGATGTGGCAAATCAAAATATCTTTCAGGTAAAAGCCTCACAAAATGCAGCAAGTGTTCTTTTCAAATATAACCTCCCCTTATTTATCTACCTCAGACACATAAGCTTTTAATTAGACCGTATGCATGGCTTCATAGGAAGCTCCCTAAAAGTGGAAATCTCCAAGAAAGCCTTTCCAAAGTGAAAGCCATATCAAGTTGCCCTTGTTCACAGCATGCCCTTCTTTACAGAGAGAAGCAAAATTAGGAGTTCAAAGCAGGTGGCAAATACCAACACACCTGAAATGGCTTAAGGGATTATTATTATTATTAGTGTCAAATGCATTTCAGCTCAGAGACTCCAAAGTCCAAGAAAGAAAATCCAAGTTCTGTCACATCTCTCTCCTTATCTACCTTCTCTTCACGTGTGGTGCTTGCTTTCAGGGCAGATGTGAATCATTCATACATTACAGTGCCACCCAGACCAGCAAACATCTCTGGCTCAGCTCACCCTGTGGCCTTTTTATGAGGCTGTCTCTCACTCCCCAGAGCTGGCAGTGACATGTGCACTGCCACCACAGATCTGGTTCTGATCATATCTCCCAGTGATGCTGCAGATGAGAACTCCTAATATGGGGCTATCAGCAGACAAATTGCTTCAGCCTGACAATGCCACAAGAAGTGTAAACAACGGGAATCTGCTCCATTTAAGCAATGCACAATGCTTGCATTGTCTGCCCAAAAACAACAACTGGAAGGATCAGTTCTCGATTTTTAAGCCAGTCTGCTGCCAAAACAGAATGGGAAAGCACACAAAAAAGGGAATGTTTTAATGCATCCACTGACACCACTTCAAACTGGAGCAGGATCACAGAAAACTCCAGTACTTGGAAAAATCAAATGCTTTACCCTTGAAATTCTGCCTGCAAAGTAATTTTGGGAAGACAAGGAGGACTGAGAACAAACAGTAAACAGAAAAACAAGCCACCCTTCCCAGCCTGGGTTTGTTGGCACAGCCCAGACAAGGTGCAGTGTCCTCCTGGGAAGGTTGCCTTTGCCCCTGAGAGGAGCAGAGTGGCAGCAGTGCAGGCTGGCACTCCAATCCTCAGTGTCTGCTCTTGGCTCTCTCCCACAGCACTGATGCTTCCCTGGCTGTAGGATTTTTCCTAGATTAAATGTGTAGACTTCTCAATTTTTTTTTTCTTCTCTCTGTTCATCTCAAAGCACAGGCAAAGAAATTTGGCTCACTCTCAGGTGACAAGCTGTGAAGTTCCATCTTCTCTTGACTTATTTAGGTGAGTAGGGGTAGGAGAAGCAGACATGCATGGAAGGAACCTGTTGGAAGCTGCTGATATCCAGCTCCAAGGACTGAGAAAGGCACACTAACATCAGGTCACTTAGGTGCCACTAGCAGAAGCTTCATTTGATGCAAGCTGGCCGTTATATCTGGACTTGTCTTTCACCACACAACCCTCATTTGTGAGCTGTCTTTCCCTTCAGTGTGGCTGTCTGCAAGAAATGAGGGGAAAACTGAAGGTTTGGAGAGGACTATTCCACACCCACCCACAGGGGAGAATTGGAGGCTGAGATGCTTTTAACAAGCTCCTTTTTTGGCTCCAGAAAGAGGCTGCCTATTTCTTTACTTTTGGGGAAGACTGGTATCATTTGGTCAGAACAGCACTCTGAGACAGAGACATCCACAGCCACAGGACATGGAGCTTGAAGGACCTGTCAAGAGACAGAAGAGAAACACCTCAAGGCTTTTTGTGCCTTTCTTATTTCGGTTGGGTTTTTCATTTGTTTGTTTATTTTTTTTCTTTATGACAGAGCGAAAGTCTTGTCACATCAATTAGACACTGAACTGTATCTCCCATTTATGAACCCTCCCTGTTACCATGTAGCTTGTACAAACTCAGCTTTGAAACAAAGCACTGCATCTTTCCCCTGAAAATCTTTTGTCATTCTTGGATGAACATGTCCCAGTTTTGTTCTTTCCAAGAGATCAGTCCCCCAGAGAGGACAAAAAGCTGTTACCTCACACACTGGCTGATGTTTATTTCTTCTTTCCATTGGTGATCCACACTTGTGTGGTCACACCAGTTTTCTGTAGGTGGAAGAAATCTACTGGCTTGGAGCAAGAACTCCTCAGTTATTTATTCCCCAATGCACCCAACACTTGCATAAGAGTCTCTTCAGGAGACTGGAACTGGTGGTTTAATGAAAATTAAAATCAACCAGGTGGCAGATTTTCGCCTGCAATGGCTCTTTTAGGTATATTCCCTTTGACAGGATTTACAGTCATTTCACAACTATA
>VRYO01002014.1:5855868-5888849 GCA_009812075.1 Sialia sialis | reverse complement strand
GTCCGGTGCGCCTTATAGTTGTGAAATTGCTGTACTTAGGGATATTTTGCTTGTGACTCACCATTCCTTGCTTACTACATAGCACAGAGCAAATTCCTGCAAAGTAAAATGAACAAAAACATTTTTAATTGTGGCTGAGAACCACAGGCTGTGACCACAGGAGGAAATGTCACACCTGCAATGAGTATTTTTACATTTGTAAAATTTAGAAAGTCTTATGGATTTTTCTATCGCCAGGGCAATTTTTTGCTGATTAACTACACACAATTTTCATTCATCAAACCTCAAGAGAAAACATGTTGAGGTCAAGAGAAGGAAATGGACTGGTGCATTCTCTGAAGCTTCTGCCACCAGACTTGAACCTGGAAAAGGAAAGCTTTCCATAAAATACTAACTGAGGCATTTGAAATAAAACAAAGCAAGTGAAGCCAGAACCCAAAAGACATCATGAGTCCAGAGGACAAAAATGGGTTGGTTGATGAATCAATACATTTTTTTTCTTTTTGAGGGTCTTTTTCACACTGATAGTTTTGCTCAACAACAGAAGGAGACAGTAAATTTAATTTCACAGGAATTCAGGGATTCCAGAAATAATATCATTTCCTTTCAGAGAAAAATTTGTTTTCTTTCTCATGGCAAATTTTTGATTTGGCATAAACTAAAGATTGCATTTCCCCCCGTGGAAGTTTTATCCTTTAATATGTAATATAGTATCAATTTTTAAGAACAAATGACACAAGTTTAAAAGAAAATAACATATCTGCCTTTTTTCAGGTCTGGAGCTAATTTAGGATGTTTCAACATTATTGGAACTTTTTCATCACTTTTTTTGAAATGAAATTTCCCCAAAAGCAACATGAGCTCACAAACTTCTTTTTTATTATTATTATTTTAGCACTACCACATTTTACTGATGGGGAAAAAAACCCTTTCCATCAAAGTTTTTTTTCCAATAAACACTACTCCTGAGTCAAGTAGGAGCGTGTCTGAAAATCCCTCAGATGGAAGATTTATTATGTATCATTGGGGAAAAAAAAGCTTTTCAGGGCCAAATTCTGATACAAGCTGGTTTGTGCAAATATACACTGAGCTCCAGCCAGTGAAAATGAGGCCCTTCCAATGTATTTTGTGCTCCTAAAAGAGAAGGTACCCAGTAAAAGGGTCAGAAACATTTGTGTGTATGTGTGCATGAACACAGAAACTCTGCTGCTGCTCTTGGCACTCAAGAACAGCTTTCTAGATCATTTAAAAAATATATATATCTTTGATGTGAAGCCCCATGGTCATAGGACTTCTAGGTATTTTTATTTTATTCTTTAATTTTTTAAAACTTTTTATTGTCTTATGAGAAATAACTTTACAGTCTATGACCAGATATACCGACTAAATATTTCTATTAATTAGCAAGGGCACATTTGTCAAAAAAATCAACATATGCAGCTTGCCTGTCACTCAGAGCTTTCCCACAGATCTGTATTTTAAAAATACTCACTTTATAGATGCACAGCAATTTGTGGGTCACAGAAGTGCCCATAGCAGCAAAAGGGTTAAGGAAGTTGTGGTGAAATCTGTGTGCTTCTCGAGTACAATTAATTATCCTCACTCCAACATTATTTGTGTTTTTAGGAAGGTGGTAAATAGAAAGATGCCTGTGCTGCCAGGCTCCAGAAAACCACTCGGCCCAAAGGCTGTCTGAGAATGTCAGTCTGATAACACGGCTTTGCAGACAAAAACATTGTGATGTGTATCAAAATATTGCAAAGGGGAGGCTGCTCTGCCAAAAGGAAAGCCAGCCTGAGAGTTGTGGAGCACAGCAAGGAGGGGTGATTCAGCCCATTCCTATAAACAAGAGGCAGTGGAAAGTGGTTGCATAATTAACCTACTGCCCCAAGAAACTGTATTTAATACACCATCTATTTAAAATTAAACTGCTGTCAGAAGCAGCGTTTTATTTCTCATTTTAATTCTGTTCAAAGCAAATAAGGCCATGTCTGCAGTGCTGCCCCAGGCAGTGACATGAACTGTTCCAAACAGGGGGATTTACAATGCTAAGGAATGGCCAAGATTGCATTGCAGCTCAGTGACCTGGCGAGAAACACCCAGAGCTCATCTGGAGCAGGGACTCCACACTCTCCTGGGGCCACCTGCATCCTCTGAAGTGCAGCCATAAATCAAAGCAACCCTCACATGACAGAGGCTTGTCCAGGCTGGGACTGGGTCAGACCCAATCCTTCCAGCAAAGTAAAGCTGAGCTGTAAAAAGTTGTGGTGTTGTTATTTGCTTTGTAGTCATTTCACTGCTAAAGTGGTGGATGTCACAGTCCAGAAGGGTCCAGCTTGTCTTCTTTCCTGTGCTCTGGACTCATCTGTACCCGCACTCAAATCTCATGGAGAAGTTTGGTCTTGTGAAAAGGTTTGGCTGGCACTACAGGTGTAATGTTGGCCATAGAGACCAAACAATTCCCCTGTTTTCACCCCACAGACTGGTGGCAAAGGCACAGACAGGACTCAGGGCTCATCAATTATTGAACACCAGTACCTGCAGGAAGAACAGCGTCTCCAGTTAGACAAACTGGAGCTTTTCTGATGAGACTGAGATGAATGTTTCTGCAGGTGGTAGAACTTTAAAATAGCACCTGTCTTCTCAGAGGAAACTTTCCAGTTCAAGAACCACGTGAAAATTACACAATTTTTGCTCTTCCTTAATTTATCCTAGACAGATTGCAACAAACACTTCTATGACATATATGTTTCATTCAGAATAGTAAATATTTATCCTTCTAGAAATCCAGACTCAGCAGCACTGGATAATTGAAGTTATTCCTCTGTGTACTGGCAGTCTGCACCTACCCCAATGCTACCACATGTTTACTTCAGCTCTGACATGCAAGACCACCCTTCCACATTTACCTTCCATTGTGGCCAGCATGAGAGTGCAGAATGCCAACCAATGTGATCCTCTGGAGCTTGTGGCAGGGCTTGTGTTGTGCTGAGAGCTGCCCTAAAAGGCAGATTTTTTTGTGGTAGGTGGAGGTATGCTTGGTGTTTTTTGTATTCAATGGACAGAAAGGAGGTTGAATTTGTGCCTAAACGGGGCAAAGCCAAAGGTAGGAGCACCAGGTGAAACTACTGAACACAAAGAAGTGTAAGTGCCCATTAACACATTATGTATCTTCACTGTTGGTGGAAAAGGCTAAGAATTATCTGCAAAAATCCATTAAAAAATCCATCTCCTGCTCTGGAATTCTGCTTTATGTTTTACTGGCTCCTATGAAGTCCTTATCACCAGAATATAAACCATTTCCCTTTTGAAATATCATAAAATTGCTGCCATTGAAGCCCTGGTAATTAAAGCCTGTTTGAGACCACAGAGTCTGTAAGCTGCATGAGAAAATTCCTAAAGCCAATTTTTTACAGAGCTCTGATTAGAAACCCTTTCCAGATATGGGCAGATGAAATGTTCTGAAGACAATCTCAAGGCAATCTTAATTCATGTAACATTGATTTACTGGGGAGCTCGCAGCTCAGAATAGGCTTTGATGACAATATCTTATCTCCTTGAATCTGATAAACTCTGAGGACAGATGTATAGCTCCAATTAACATAAATCTACACTGCAGATAGCAAGGAGGAAAATAACAAGTCTAAGAAAACAGGTCCTTGATGCCACCTCCAGTACACTGCGCACTGCAGGGCCAGGCTCCATGCTAATTGTAGGACCAACAAGCAAGTTCCAAGGAAATAAATGTATACTGGGAGGCCCCACAACATGTCTGAGCTCTTTCCAGAGGTTGATTTTTGCACTCTAATTAACATCTGTCACCAGTCTCTTCGCTCATCTCTTCTTGGGGAAGAAAACTCCACTGTGGCCTTGTGTTCAGTGAGGCCTGGGACAAATGGAATCACTAAACTGGATTTCTGAAACTGCTGGATTGGAGTGGTTTTGCTGTGTATTTACATGTGAAATGTCCATGCATTTGGAGGAGAAACTGGAGATGTCTGTAACTCCTTTGCTGAGCAGGTGGCTGAGCACAGGGAGGTGGTGGAGTGTCCTTCCCTGGGATACCCAGGAGCTGTCTGGACACAGACTGTGTGCTCTGGGGAGCCTTGTCTGAGCAGGGAGGCTGTGCTGGGTCACCCCCAGTGCTCCTTCCACCCTCAGCCACTCTGTCAGAGGTCCATGCCATCCTTTCAGACCATCCTGAAGAAAACTCTGACCCTGCACGGGCTGCTCTGGTGTGGGAGTTGTCACTCTTGATTTTCATCTATTGAGTATCCTAAGAACAGACTATGGATCTAGGTCTTGGCCTTGGGGGGAAAGTGAGGGAAAAAGGAGGCTGGGACAGTTCCCAGCACTGAGATCTCAGTGCTGGATATCTGGATATCAGCAGCTTCCCACAGGTCCCTTCCATGCATGTCTGCTTCTTCTACCCCTACTCACCTAAATAAGCTGAGAGAGGGTGGAACTTCACAGCTTGCCACCTGAGAGTGAGCCAATTTTCTTTGCCTGTGCTTTGAGATGAACAGAGAGAGAGAAGAAAAAAAATTTGAAAAGTCTACATATTTAATCTAGGAAAAATGCTACACTGAGAGCACAGCAACAATCTGACCAAGGCAAATTAATAAAGGCAAGGCTATCCAATCTCTGAGGGCCTCCAGTAAAACTGCTGAAACACTACCTGAAAAACAACTGCTAATGTCTTCTCTAACACCCAAACCCCTTTGAAAAGTCTTTCTAGAGCAGACAGCAATGGTCAGAAGATGTTTCTTGGAGCTTTCCCTCAATACCACACAAACACAATCAAGGCAGAAGTTGCTCTGTCCAACTCTCTTGACAATAATAACATGAGGATAAAAAGCACAGCATTTCCAGGTGCCTGGTCACAGGCTGCTTGTGCCATGCTGTGTTACGGGGCAGGACAAGGAGAGCAGGTCCTGACAAAATGGGTGTTCTTTGTGAAGAAATGTGGGAGAAGGAGTGGTGAGAAAAACATGGTAATTCCATAAAATTTCTCAGTGCCTAGCTTGGCACTGGCCTAATGCCAGTCAAGACTAGAGGGAGGTTTAGTAAAGCTGGTTGAAAACTGGAATTTCCCTTTGAAGACAGAGATATTACAATCTTCTAATTATTTCTTTTTTCATACCTTACCGGAAAAAGAACAAGAAAGGTTGAAATTTCCTATGAAATTGAAATCCTGAGTGATTTTTCCGTGATAGCATCAGAACATCCTCTTTGCAAAGATTTGTTTCAACGTGCCTGCAGTCCTCACAAAGTGACAATGCTTCACGTCTGTGGAATTGTTTAGAGTTTTATAAAAACACAAATTCAACAGGAATCTTTTGTTTCCATCAAAATGATGGTTCTTGGTAACTTCACCCCCAAAAAATCAGTCCGTTTCCTTCATTGAGGAAGCACACCCTGCTGGAAAATGTCACAATCCCAAGTCCATTTCCAGTTAGGCTGTGCAGAGAAGCCTTGCAAGCTCTCACATGTTTGCAGGAGCCTCGCCATGGACATAGCATGGCAGTTCCAAGTTGTTTAATCTTTTGTCTAAATATAAATAGATGAGTGGATATCAGTAATTTCCTCTGTCCCTCTGGCTGCAGGGGGTTTATCTGTGTGAGGGAAGGCTTTAGGATTGGGGCCAGTCATTGGGGCTCTTTCCAGGCTATCTGCTCAGGAAGGCTCACGAGCTGTTCAGATAACGCTCTGCTCATTCTTGGCTTCATCAGCCGTGCTCCATCCCACACCAAACCAAACTGATTTAAAGAAACAACAACTCAGCTGTTCCCTGCTGCTGCTGCTGGGGCAAAATGAGTGTTTTCCCATGAGGCTGGACTGGCTGCAAGGGCTTTTTTCTTCCATTTGTTTTTTTTGGGCCAACCTTCCATGTCTTTCATTCTGTGATGATTTGGGACCTGCAGGTGAGTTGAAAGTACGTTTTCCCCAGAGTAAAACTGGAAGTTGTGGGTGGTTTCTTCAAGAGAGATCTCCTGGAGTACCGTGCCAGTTTACAGGAGTTTTCACTCTTATTGGCCATGGTCATTGCCCTTATCTTTTCCCATAAGCTCTATCAGTGTTTTCCTTTTCATCAGAAATGTTTTCTTTCTCTCCTCTTGATCTATGGTGGGCCACTCAGCAGAAAGGGGCAAGCATTCACCCTGATGAACTTGGATCCACATTTTTTCCCAGTCCCAGCACTCTCCTCACATGACCCCAGTTTCTTCTTTGCCTGTCCAAGTCCTATAGCTAAAAAAAACCAACTCCATCAGAGGGGCTGGCTGACACAGCCAGATAAAGATGACACAGCTCATAAGGGAAACTTGGAAGGGGAGCCCTAAACTCTGATTGCACTACACAAGGAACTGAACTTCATCAAAATAAAATGCACCCCTCCAAAAAAAAAAAAAAAAGGCTCTTATGAGATCCCATTGCCCCACAAGGATTAAAACCTGTGCTTAAGTTTGGCAGTTCTCTGGCTTGGTAATGTCATAATTTAGAAGTTCACTGAGCTACAACTATTTGCAGTTGTTAGATTGAACTGTCCTTTCATCTCTGCAATCTCATTCAATCCCTTAGCATTGTGGGGATGCAAACCACTATAAATAACTGAGCCCTTGCATGTCAGCTGGTACAAACACCAGCCTCTTCAATCTGACCTTTCTTGGCCATTCTGACCAAACTGCAGTGGAGGACAGCTAATATCTTCCAGGATTTTGCATGATTAAGGTATATATATAAAAATTTCTGGCTGTTTGTGTGTGCTTCAAATCTTTTCTGGCTTGTTTAATCTGGCTGTGACAATTTGTTCTGTGGTTAAAAAATGAAAGTAACGTTCCAGTTAATGATTTTCGATGAAACCCATTATTCTCACAGCTATTTTTAAACACCATGGAAGGCAAATCAGTCTAACACACCTACAAGACTAATATTTTAATAAACTAATAGAGACACTGGGCTAAAGCCATGGTATTTTTCCTCTGAATTATTGTTTTTAAATGAAACCCTGTGAGGTTAACTTGGCATTCCTTTGCACGAAGAAAGCAAAACCTAGAAAATAAATTGCTGTTGCTGTCTCCTGAATTTTGTGTTTGGCTTTAAATGGGAAACAAAATAGAAAATGGATTCATCTTCATAATTAGCAAAAGCTGATGAAGGATGTTAAATTATTATGAGACTTCCTCTTATTCTACACACCAGTTAAATGGAATCTGATAATGCCTCTCTCTTATTAATATCTTATGAGAAAAATCAGAGGGGATGCACCCTTGATCAAGAGATACATTTTATGCTTACTGCTTTATTTCATTCTGAAACACAGAAAGAACAATGCTTCTGTGAGAAACTGAACATTTTAACCAGAAAAATAATGAGAAAAGGTAATAAAATACAGAAAATTATCTAGATTGTGGCTTGCTTCCCAGCTTTGCTGGAAGTTGCACTGAAATTTCAAGAGGCTTTTTCATATCTGGCATCGCCCTATTCATTTCTACTGTAGCTGAGAGCTTTACCCCAGCTGTCCCATTCAAGGAATCAGAGTGAAAATCAGTTTTCACCCACTGGGACAGACTGGGGAAAAATAGACTGTTCCCAGAGTGAGGCCCTCTCCAGCAGGAGTGGCTGTCTCCAGCTCACCAGATTTGTTAGGTTTTTTCAGCTCCCTTGCAATCCTTCATGAGCATAGTGCATCTCAAATAGAGACATGCATTGATTTCAAGACAAAAAATTTCCAAGCTATATTCAGAGAGCAGAAATGCATCTTGGTCTGAAATACGTGTTGGACTTTAACCATGCCCTGCCATGGGGTTTGCTCACCTCTTTATTTTGCCCTTTTGCAGCTGTAGACACGTTTCCTGTTGCTATAGTTAGTGGAGAAATGCTCAAGAGCACAAATTCTCATTCTGTAGGATCAATACGTCTGGTCTGAGCCTGCAAGATGGATTTCCTATCAAGTCCTTATATCAACTCAAGCTGCCCACAAGTGAGCAAAGCAGTGTGATGCTGAAAGAGTATTTGGTGATTTGTTGTTGAAGAGTAAAGCTGAAGTACATGAAATTATTGCCACATTATCAAGTGTCTCCAAATGTATATTGTCTTCAAAAAAGGAAATGCTGATGTGAAATTTGAAAAGCCTTCCACAAGTTTAAAAATGCAATAGGTTTGAAGGACATCAATGAGGAAAGGTGAGGAAGCACTCAAGGGAAAGGGGATCTGCTGGAATTCCTCCCCAGCTCCCTGCACTGCTTCCCCTGCTCCCCAGAACGAGCAGGCAAACCTGCTCATTTCCCCATCTTCCAGCGAAAACTCTCAGAAAGCCTCAACTCACTCCTGAGCTGAGCAGCCCACAGCCAATGTGGACACTTATTTCTTATTCCTTAACCTCTTCCCATCCAAGCTGCCCTTGCTCACAGCCTGCCTTGTGCTAAGTGAGTGCCCGTGCACTTACATTTGCCCTTTGCAGTGAAAAAATTCCATTTTCATGTGCATTGCTCTGGCAATGAGCTGCCCCTGCAAAGAGCACAGAGCAGCCCCATGACTGGAATTAGTGGTGCTCACTCTATTAAAGGCAGCTGTTAGAAAAGGAGAGTTCCTGAATGTCAATTAAAATGCTTCCGTGATTGAAGTGGGTGATTTCCATGCACCGCTCTGTAATGCTACACCCCTCCATGCCCAGCTGAAGCACTGCTCTCACAGAAGCCCCTAGTAGGTCAATTTATGCAACAGCATTGACAGTGACCTTAAGGAGGGATCATTAAACTATTCCCCTCTCCTGGGATGTGTAATTCTATCTGCTCTCTCTGCAGGAGAGGATGAGACAAGGCAGGGAGGGAAGGAGCAGCTCCTTGACCACCCAGAAATTTCTTGGTCAGCCCTGATTTTTCTTGGTGCACATCCTAAGGAGAAAAGTGAGAAAAGCTAAACAAAGCAGAGCCTGTGGTACATGCAGGGGGTGAGAGTTTCCCAGAGTCTCACAGCAGGGATTTCACTCTTGATGGAGCAAGCAGAGCTCTGCAGGCTGGGGCTGGGTGTGCAGGATGCTCCTCCATGGCTGGGGGACAGCAGGGCCCTGGGTCCCACTGAGCCACTGCTGCCACACTGGCCAAGGCCAGAACGAGCAGGCAAACCTGCTCATTTCCCCATCTTCCAGGGAAAACTCACACAGAGCCTCAACTCATCCCTGAGCTGAGCAGCCCCCACCCAATGAAGACACTTATTTCTTATTCCTGAACCTAACTCTTCCCACGCAAGTTGCCCTTGCTTCTTGTGTTGAGCAAGTGAGTGGCTATGCACTTATATTTGCCCTTTGCAGTGAAAAAATTACATTTTCAGGTGTATTTCTCAGGCTCCCACAGAGCCATTGCTGCCACACAGGGCTCGCTGGGCCAGTGCTTGGTGGCCCCAGTAGCCAAGGGCAGCAGCAGCACTCTGCAGGGGAGCACAGCAAAGGGCTGGAGAGATGTGCCCATGGCCAGCACCCTGCCAGCTGTGCCTGGGAATTACAGGAAAGGATGACTTTTGTCACTCGTGTCATCTTAGGCACACTGCAAAGCCGAGCTGAAAGCTTTGAATGGTCCCTTCACTCTGAGCCTGCAGATACAGACAGACAGACAGAGAGCCTAATAAACTTTCAAAATATGATCTAACTGCCTAACACATCAAATGTGTATCTTAACTGTATCCAGCGGAGCTGAATGGAAACAAACACACCATTTCAAACCAGACCACACACAGCAAGATAGCGCACATGACTAATTTTGATGTCTGATTCCATATAAATAATGTACCAAGATTAGTAGATGCACTGTAATATCTTTTCATTCCACTCCTTTAATTAACTTTTCATTGAGAATCCAATTGAAAGTGGCTAATAAAATGTTTTCTTTTGGATTTAAAATGCATCCTGCTCACCAAAAACAGGGAGAAATTGCATGAAACTTGGGAAGATGGCCTGGTTGGTGCCATTCAAAATAATGCCAGTGTTACAGTTCTTAGCAGTGTGGCAAAGGAAGGCATAACAGGTGTAGATAAGGAGTGGGAAGAGTACAGTATTGTGGTCTGTGCACGTTGTAAATTGCTATGGGAACCAAACAGTTTTGTTCTAGATCAGTTTTGCCACCTACACAAAAGGGGAATAAGACAGAGATAACCCTACAGCTGAGTTCTGTTCTTCTGATGCCTGGCAATGTTTAAATGAACTCATGAAGGAAGTGTTGAGTAGTGAAAGACAAATGACCTTTTCCATCTGGGAAAGGTCTTAAAATCTTAAAGTTGCAATGCCTGTGTTTATCAAAAGAGAAAGAAGGGAAAATGCAGGTGAGGGACAGAGAAGCCAAATCCCTGCTGTCTGAATTCAAAGAGGATGGCAGGATTTAAAAGAGCCAGTGACCTTCAGGAAATTGATCCTGGTGTTGATGGATCACTATATCTAACATGCAAACTAATAGGTCAGCTGCTGCCTCTTCAGTTTATAAGAGG
The DNA here is from genome assembly GCA_009812075.1 of Sialia sialis. NCBI lineage: Eukaryota > Metazoa > Chordata > Aves > Passeriformes > Turdidae > Sialia > Sialia sialis. Next base: position 5,878,373 of record VRYO01002014.1, on the reverse strand, counting down.
TGAGATTCTCTACCCCTCCAAAGACAGAAACTTTAAATGGCTTTGAGTGAAGTAATTTAAACACTTATTACACCATCTCCAGGGGTTTTCAAACTATTTTGAAAATAAGGCAGGCAGGTAGGGCAGATAAATCCTCCCATCCTGTCATTACTGATGATAAAGCTGATACAGAAGGATGTGACACAACTTGTCCCAAAAAACCTCTCTAAGAGGGACCCTCATTGCATCTGTCTCAGGTATGTGATTAACCATCAACCACCTTTCCCTTATAACAAGTTTCATCAGCTTGCAGAACTCTGCAGATTTTTTTTATTATTATTATTTTTAATACTAAGTCATCAGTTAGTCCAGCTTTACTCAAAAAGGTGCCCAGGGTCTCTTTATAGATGTATAAACCTGGGAGGACCAATTTGTCACCTTTGCCTGAGATTCAAGTTTTAAAGGAACAGTGAAATTGAGGCAATTTTTTTCATTACTATGATTTTCATACTTAATTCTCATATTCTACATTTGAATGTGCCTGAAGTGCTTACAAGGAAGGAACTTGCAGATTTCCAAATCCCTTTTCTGTTTCAGCCCTGATCCCAAATTTTGACTCTTCTAATGCAGCAATATTCACATCTTGGATATTATTTGGATTGGACCTTCCAAGACACATTAGCACCCAAAATCAGGTTTACAAGCTCAAGCTGTGATGGGTACAGCCCCTCCATCACACCTTGGTGTGAGACTGCAAAGTCCTGCAGGTGTCAAACCTGGGCAGAGGAAGCTAGTAACAGCAAACAAGAATAGAAAAAATAAATAATAAAAGGATTTCCTGCTGCATGGAAAGCTTCCCAAGGTTCAGCATGACATGGGAAAGAATCCATAATCCCAGGTTCCATTCAGATTCATTTCTGGGAACAAAGGTACCTGTATAAAATCAGTGCTGTTGATTTTGGCAAACCATGATCAAATAGAATAGAAAAGATTAGAAAAGGATGGTACAAATCTGATTGTCCCTGGGCATATAATTCTTGGTGCTTCACACATGCTCTCTACCCTTCCCACATACATCTTGGCATGACCTGGTGCCTTTTGTTAAGCACCACAGCTTCTTTGACTGAGTAAAAAGTCTCTAAGATGGCAACAGGGTGAGTATTAAAGTGAGAGAGAGAACTCAAGCTGGCTAAACAGGGGCAGCCCTTGTGCCGGCCAAGTCTCACCACTGTCTCCTGCCCCCTGGATCCTTTTGGAACCCACTCTCAGAGAAACTCAGTCATGTACTTTGTTAATTCTAAACTAAAAACCAACGAGAAGCCAGAGTTAACAGCATTCATTTAAACCAGTATATGGGAAAAGCCCTTGGTGGGTTCTCTCAGTGCACAGAGTTCTGAGCTCTCTGTGCTTGGGCTGCTCCACAGCAGCTGAGCACCTTCCCCAGCACCTCTTTCAAAAGGCAGAGAGGAAAGAGAGATGGGAAACAGAATAAATACTGGAATCATTCCATAAAATATTAATAAGATAAGAATAGCTAGAGATAATAATATCCAGTAAGGAGAAATGGGGGGTTGGCACAGGATCCTTCCACAGCAAGGCATGGAACAACTGGAGAGCGTTCCTGGAAATCAAACTGCAGCACCTTCACATGCCCCCAGGACCAGCAGAAAAACAGTCCTATCAGCCTAAAGTGCCATTGACTGAACTGTAGCAGAGAGTGAAAAAAGCATCTATTCAGTGGCTGTTTGGGACAGAAAATGAAAAACAACCCGCCATGGAAAGGGCAGGAGGAATTTCTGGTAGGCAGAGTGTAAATAGCCAGGCTGGCCCGTGTCCAGGCCATGGAGGTTAATCATCTCCTTTTGTCAGAAGTGCCATCAGACCTGCAGTGACCAGCAGCAATCAGGGTTTATGTCTGAGATGGGTAACAGTGCTAAAAAGGAAACATCAGAGGCAAGCATGATCATAAACAGGGAGGATATGCAGATATCTTCCAGATAGAGAAGGAGGGATGGAGCTCTAGGCACTGTCCAAAACAAACAGGAGTCACCATGAGTGGAGGGGGGTCATTCCAGGCTACTATGTCAATTACATCAGAGCCAGGGCTGCCCTGAATGGCTTCACAAAGTTTGGCTTTAACACTTCAATGACACTGGCAGAACAACACAAAAAAGCTGCACCCACAAAGAAAGCCAAGAAGGAAACTCAAGGAGATAGAAGTTAGGAGTCCAATTTCACCTGAGGGAACAATTAAGAATTATTTATCGAGGATGAACTAATGGATCTTTATTTTTAGAGGGGAGCGTTGGGGAATTTTAAGAGTTTCCCGCTCTTAGCTTGTATTTAAATAATAAATAACTATTTGAGTTCTGGGGAACGTTCAAGACAGCAGTTCAGGCAGGCCAGAAAGAAATAGTTTTCAAAATCAAAATAATAAGCAGCCTTCCTGGAGCCAATTCAGATGTTCTGACATCTCTTCAGAAAACACTCAGGTAAATAATTTTACCTATTGCTGTTATGGGGGTCTGTCCAGTTAAGTTAGGGGACATTTCTGAAGCTACAGCATTGATCATTCCTCAAGAAAGTCTGCAAGTGTGGAAAATAAATCCTGCAAAAAAGATCCTGGTGGATTTTCAGCCATTGACAGACTGGGGAAGCCTGGTTATAAATGCACCTGCATTGAAGTTTCTTTAGGGCTGAAAGAAGGGTTGAAAATCAAATTTCATGCCTTTCATCTGCTTGAAATGTCTAAGTAAAATGCAGACCCACAAAACCAGCCCTAATTATTTACTTTAAAAACAACATGCCTTTGGTACTGAGCACAGCCTTTAGCTCTGCCTGTGAGCTATTTCTGGGGACTGTGTCTTTGGCTCTGCTCTCCACACACACAGAGCAGCAAAAGGTCAGTCAGGAGCTAACATCAGAGCTGGGAGACAGTGAAGAGCCCTGCTAATCAGACTTGCTCCTGGCCCTGACTGTTCAAAGAGCAGAGTGGGGCTAGATGCTAATGCATTTCTCGCTTCAAAAGCTCGGTAGCCAATTAGCTTCCTAAAGGCTGTGATGAGCTGGACTCATTTGCTCTGCATCCCCACACTCTGTGGTGTTTAACAGGCAGCAGGATCACCAACAGCTGCCCAACAGGGCCCTGCACACTCAGCACTGAGCCTGGAGAGGAAAAAGAAATGTAAAAAGCACAGCTTGGGGTGACTTCCAAAAAAAAAGCAATGCCATTTGCAATACTGTATGATTCCAGTTCCATAACTGTCCAAAGTTATCCTTGAATTCTCAGGAACAGCTCCAGAATGTCAATTCACCTTGCAACATGAAAGGCAGGCCTTGTGTTCTCTTCCAGAGCATCAAAGTCATAAACACCTGGAAAACTCATGGTGATTCTTGTTATCTTCACTAGAAAGGTGCTTACTGAAATGCCAGACCTCATCTGAAGATGTTCACACCTTTGTTTGACACATGCAGCTCACATTTCTGCCTCACCACAGCATTCCTGCCCAGTACTGGAGTCCATCACTACAGAACACCCCATTCCCATCCAGAACTCACAAATTGTCAGAGCCACTGGCTTTCTTTTCAGGTATCAAAGCAAGTTTGCCAGGGCTCACAAAAAGAAATCTAGATAGATAAATGCAGAGACACACTCTCAGGGATTCCTTCTATCCCTCAGTGTCCTTCAATCAATGCCACCCTCAGAGATGAGCAGGGCTGATAGCAACTGAGCTGAGCAACTGTGAACACCCTTTATCTGAGAAATAACTGCACATACTTAGTCAGCTACTTGTGGAGGGCATTTATTGGGCCGCTACCAAATCACTGAAACACTTAGCATGTTCTTAAGTCACATATGTCCCACAAGTGAAGTGTGTCCTTGGCAGGAAGCTGAATCTGAACAGACTTAAACACTTGCTCAAGTATGAGCACATACGTAAGTGTCTCACTGAGTTGTGGCTGTGTTGACATTTGTATTACTAGCCCAGGTGTCAAGCAGAATCATTTATTAGTGCCTTCTCTCTCCCCGTTTTCCTTTTCTTTTGCAGTGGTGCCTTCATAAAGAGAAGTGCTTCATACCAAGTAGGCACAACTAAACAGTCTGTTTTAATAAAGGGACAGACTGGGTGAGAAGGGCAATGGTGAGTGTGAAACTGGAGAGAGATGTCAGTGTGCTATTTTCAAAGCCCCTTATTTTTTTCCAAGTGTTGTATTTTAGCACTTGGCAACAGTAAGTATGCAAAAAAAAGACATTGGGTTCAGCAACGTTGAGTTAGAATTTTTGTTTAAAATTTCCCGTAAGTTAAACTTAATGGAAAGTCAGGGATACCTATTCCATGTATTAAAAGGAAAGTTTCCCCTTTTAAGCAGAAAAGCCAAAGATGGGGAATGATACTTTTTTTTTTTTCCTTGATGTATACCAGCCATACTGTTGTACTCTCAAAACTTCCCATGTTTTTTATTCCTCTTGGTTGAGCTGCCACTTCAGCCCAATGTCAGTTTGAGGGCTCCAGCTCCAGCTCCAGCTCAGACTCAGCCACAATTCGTCAGGATCAGATGGCAGCCAGTCCCCAGTGCACCTCCTGAGTCTGGACACTGCTCACCCACCATGGAGCAAAAACAATTCTCTGAGGTTGCCCACCTGCTCCAGGGCCACTGTCAAACACCATCCTTCAGGGGGTCACACCTCCCTGTCATCCTGATTTTTTGGATGTTGACACAGTGCTTTGAGTGAACATCTGTTACTGCTACTCCACTGTGGTCTCATTCAGACTCTCCAGAAGCAGAGATGAAAACATGTTTTGGTGCCTGCTGCTGCCTGCTCCATCTGAGAAGCTCTGCATTTCCTCTGGGCTGCTGAACAGCTGTGACCAAAGGACACCTTATGCTCTCTGAAATATCACTTCAATTCCCAGCTCCTCACTCTCTGAATCCCCACCACCAGCGGCATTCCTCTGGATTTCTAGCTGTGCATATGGCCATTTTCCCATCCTTTCATTTAAATACCCCACAACCAAGGGAAAATTACACCATTTGCTTTGCAGATTATGGAAACGGTGAAGAATCAAACAAAAAAATATTAATCTGGCTGTAGATCACAGAGAAAAGCTCCAAGGTCAGGTGTTCCACTGGACTGGACTGATCAGTTAGAGCGACACATTGGAAGCAGTGGGCTGCAGCCTTCTGTGTTCCCTATTGTGGCTGTGTGCCTCCTGCAAACCCTTTAGAGCCATGAACACTGTTTCATATCTCTAGCATTATTCCAGTTTTGGGCTTTTGGGTGGGTTTTGTACCCTTCCTATCTTGTTCCAGTTGTGCAAGCAAAAAAATTTTCCCTTTCTAAACTGCTTCAGTGTACCTGGGTGAGTAGGGAAATGACATGGAAGGCTCCACCACTGTGTGAGGCTACTGTAAAAGAGAAGTGGGCAGGGTCAGGAAGGAGATTTAGGTAATGGGTTGGATAATGTAGAAAGAACAGTCTATTTGGGCTCCTGCTCACAGTTAACCCATGGGAGGTTGCCAGGGTCAGCTCTCACTCTGGATCTCAGCCTGTTTTGACTGCAGAAGTGAAAACTCAAACTAAAAGTGCAGTCCTCTTGGGTTTCACACTTAGATATGGTAAGAGCCCCTCTTTTCCAGAGATGACAGCAATTAGAGGGCTGTGGCTGATTCCTTCTCCTCTTGCTTTCATGGCACCTTCTCTGCAGCTGCCCCTCTGGGCTGGTGACACTCAGGCTCATGCACAAAGCTTACACACTGTGTTACTCTAAATAATGACAGCAATGCAATCACACTACCTGCAGGATAGATATTTCCTCAGGATGACAGCTTCCAGAAGTTCAAAGCTTTGCATGAGCAGAGTACACGAAGGCTCTGTGTGTTAACTAATCAGTGTTTCCATCTCTGTGTGATCATTTGCTAAATTGCCAAAAAAGTGGCACCAGCAGCACAGAAGATGACACTCTTCTGTCTGGGTGCTGTAATCACACTGGATGCCTCTCAGACTGCATAGCAAATGGGCACTAGAGATTTTAAATATCTCAGTTTTCATCATCAAACATCAAGAGCTAGTTCCTGTTTCCTTCTCAGTCACCTCTCCTGACGCCACCAGGCTGTTGATGCAATGTTGAGTGATATGTGGCAGTATGTTACTCTCAGTGGAGATTAATTATTTCTTTTTAAAGACTCCTACTTCCCCCATCCCCTCTGGGTCTCTCAGTTGGTAAAGTAGCATGTCAAAAACTAATGGGAAGGTGTGAGACGTGACATGACTTTATGAGAAAATAAAATTAGGGACAAGGGAGATGGAATTTGGATTTTGACAACGGACTTTGTTTTTCTGTTTGTTTCTTCCCCTTAAGAATATGTTTCTATTTTTATAACTGAATTCATTGCTGTGATTCATTCTGTAATTACTACAGGAAATCGGGAAGGACTGCACCTGTGTTGGACCATGAGGGAGCCCAGAGTGTTGCTGGTTCCTCCCCACACTGACTAATCCCCTTTGTCTGCTGTGCACAAACGTCAGTACCTGCCTGAAACCCCCTCAGCCCTCACATTTCCACTCACAGCTGTCTCCAGAGTGTCACAAGGAAGGATGATGGATGGGCCGGTTTTATTTCCATTAGAATGGAGCCAACTGAATATTTCCAACAGCTTTATTAAAAATACTAGTTCTTGCTTTCCTTAATCTTGAAAAATGTGACATGTTCCTGCAGCTGAGTTTGCATTTTGCCTGGGAGACGAATGCCTGAGGTGCAATGATTTTCTGGAGGAGCAGAGCACAGAACAATTTAGTGTCTTCCCTTCCAGAGGCAGAGAGGGTCCAGCTTGGGAGAGAGAAGCTGACAGCCCACAGCTGCCATGTCCCCAAGGGCTGCACTTCAGGATTTTGGGAACATGACCCCTGAAATCCAACAGCAAAGGCAGTCATGCCCATCAAACTGGAGGTCTCCTTGTCATCTCAGCCTCACTGCTCCACTTCCTCAGCACCCCTGAGTTCTGAGGGGCATTTCTCTCCCTCCTCAGGGTTTCTACCATCCCTGCTCATGACCCACAGTGGGCATCACTTACAGAAGACTTTTGGTACAGAGCACTGAAGTGTTTTGGTTCAATGGGATGGGGTGGCAAGGAGGGAAACAAATTAGAAGCACAGGAAGATGTCAGGTTTGGGTGAGTAATTGCTTCATCATCACAGTGTCTGCATAACCAAAACTCTGTCCAAAGAATAGAGTTTGCCCAAGGTTTTTCTTCTCTTGCATTGCTTTTCCTATTTCCTCCTTGTCTTCCCAGAAATAGAACATGGCATTTATTTTTATGGACAGCAGGATCTTGTGGCTATTCCCCTGCGATGGAGTAATCTGAACACAATTATGTTCTGTTGATAAAAAGTGATAAAAGTGTATTGTGTCAACACTCTGAACTAACAGATTTGTCATCTTCTCTACTTCCAAATAATAGAAACAGAATTAGAAAATGCTCTGACAGACTCTATCTTTTTCTCTAGTTAAATAAGTGCCAGCTCTGTGCTTGGTTACTGTACTCACAGTTCTCCCTCTTCCAGAAAAATCTGCCTGGCTGTGTTTTAAATTCAAGTGTAAATTTTGCTTTGATGGACTTCTTTTGGCAGCCTATAGCTTATATGCTCTGAAGTAATTTGACCTAAGTTCTCCATTTCATTTCAGTCTTACTAATCCCATTTCTTTCCATGGCTTTGAAAAATCCAAGCTTTTTTTCCTGTATCTTTGTTTTCCCATTCAAATATCCTTCTAGAAAATGTATTTGACAATAGTACCTGCATTATATCCTCCCTATGTCTGATTTCTTCTTGAGTTCATGGACAGAATCTACCTGGACTGTTGTTTTCCTGAGTCAGGGACCCACATCTTGCCTAACACGTGCAAATTTTCAGTGGAAAGACACGCACATCTCATAACACAAAACACCATCCCCTGCTAGGTTTGAAGACAAGTCTGCACTTCCAACTCTTGGTTAGTTGGATGACAATTACTGCTTAAAAGCTAAAAGAACAATGATATCATTCAAGATAAACAGAAAAAGCTTTTTCATGGCATAAAAAGAAGCAATTTCCAAAATTCCTGTAAAACATTTTGTTTTCCAGCTGTGTCTCTTTCACTGTTAAGCGTCATTGAATAACATTTCCATTCAAAATGAGCAATGTATATTAAGGCTTTCCAAAATTAGGAAACAGTAGCCACCAGGTGTGAGTGTGGAATGAGTCAAGCATGACAGTTTTTGGGTGCCTGAATAATTCTGTTCTAACAAAACCATGAGCACTGACCTCCTGATCAGAGCAGGAGAGCTGATCGTGCCCTGAGGATGCTCGTAGCTCACACAGCTCCTTCCTCCTAAACTCATCCCCCAGCTTTCAGGTGAAGCACTCTGTCGGGCTGTACCTCCCAAAAATCAGCTCTTTTGGGAGCACAAACCCCAAAGCAATTGGAATTGTCTGATGTGGGGAGCATTCTGGACTCTCCCCTCCTCCAGCCCACCCACCAGAGCCCCCTGTGCTCCCCAGCTCCTGCAGTGCCCCAGCACATCCAGCCACAAGGAGCTGGTCCCTGTGCAAGCAGCATTTTTGTCAGGCTCTTCCTCTGGTTTGATGCATTTGTTGTTTGAACAGGCAAATGCAATGGGTTTTGACAGCAGAGTGAAGTGAACTCAGTGTGTGCACATGAAGAGAGATTGTTTATTCCCCTGATCCAGCTCCTGCCAGTGGGATTTTTACTGTGGGGGTGGAATCAAGGCATTTACATCCTGAAATGAGAATAATTGTCTGGAATGGTGTTTTAGGGTATTTTGGCACCATATTCTGATACCCATAGCAACCTTCACAGAAAATTGAGCTGGACATTGCGATGGAAACATAACACCATCTACAACTTAATTCACAACCCAAATTTCCCAGAAGAAGCCACAGCTCATTACCACACCTACAGAACCACTCTTGAAAGAGAGCACAGATCTGATTCTTGTTCTTCCTCCTCCTCTCTCACTGACAGCCAGACTTGGTGCTCAACAAAAGGATGCTGCTGTGAGAAAACAGCTAAGGGGGAAAAAAAGGTGTTAAAGTTCTTTTCAGAATTGGTTTAAAGCAGTAAATACATTGAGTAACGAACAAGTTTGGATAAAATGAAGAAATTTCTCTGCAAACAAGGTTTTTCCTTACCCACCAGGTTAACGATCTCTGTGTCATTTAAGGCTATCAAATCAATCTCATTGAATAAATGAACATTTTCCTTGTTTAATTGATAACTGTCTTTTTATCCTAACGTTCTATCCTAGTATCAAAACAAGATGCAGATACCTAAAGTGATTTATTTTACAAAAAACACTTGGTCCTAACTCTAATAATTTTGTGTGGTTACCTTTGAGATTAATTTTTGGTACAATTTGGTCAAGATTTTAACAGTAATCCAAAGTATTTTAGAATCCAACACACTGGCTTGTAGCACTTGAGTTTTCCACTAGAGTAAACGAGGCCATTATTCACATGCTTAAAATTGGGCATATGCTCAAGTGCTTTGCCTTTGGGATAAAGAGCCCATTTGGGACTCCTCAGTACTTAGCTCTGATAAAATCCATCAGTCTTGCTTAGATGATTAAAACAAAAGCATCTTTCTCAGAACTTCCAACAGATGTTTTCATAAATTTTAACATACTTCTTTTCCCTGTCTCATTCATTTCCAGTACAAGTATTCCCTTAAAAGCTGCATGAGGAAATCTGTAAACTTAATGGAGGAAATTTATTTGGATAGAAAGACATCTAAGGAAGCAGAACAGCACTTGCAATGATCTCTGGCCAAACTCTGCACCCGTTAACTTTCTTTATGTCTTTCCCCACTGCCAGATGTATCATTAGATTTTTCCAAAGTAACTATTGTCTTATCTGAATCCCACAAAATTCTTTCTGATAGACTCTGAGCAGGGTTTTTAACAAACCAAGTGAGTGTGTAACTGCTTGCCCCACATGTCTGAAGTATATTCTTTCCTCCACCCGCCCCATTTCATTCTGTTGACAACATGCATTTTGTCAAACCTCTTACTGCAAATCATTCAGTCAATGAAACCAAAAGACATTGCAGCACATTTTTATCAACAGAATGTAATTTTGTGCAAATCATGCTGTCAACAGGAAGGAATGCCAAAAGAAAAGTGAAAGAACCCAAACTCATTTTGTCCACAAAAAGAAAAAAACAAATTAAAAAAATTTGCAGTTTACTTTTATTTTGTAGACAAAATGGAAATAGCAAAATTTCCCCATCTGGGGACAAAATTGAGATTGAGCTCTTAATTTAGGAGACCAAATGGTAATCGATAGACAAACACCAACGCTATGAAGGACAGCTGAGATGCTAAGTCAGGAGATTTTTTTCCAGCACTGGACACCTCTCACTGTTTTTGTTGCATCAGTGGAATGCCACCTGAGATATTGAATCCATTGCAGCAAAATCCTCAGCGATGGGCTAGAATGCAAGGATGCAGAGTGAGCTGAAGAGAAGCACAGAGGCTGTTCCCTCTGCAGCTGCTGGATGGCTCTGCAGGTGTGTGTCCAGCTCTGTGGTCACCAAGGCTCCTCACAGCTCTGTGCCATAGCTGCAGCCACCTTCTGTTTTCCACCCTCGTGACGCTTTCCTCCCTTCTGCTGCTTTGGGTTTTGCTGTTGCTGTTACAAAACTTGCTCTTTCAGCAATAGTCTCTCCCCTGAGGTCCCAGACTGCCTGGCAGGCCGATGGCTGGCACCCTGTGGCACAGCCTGGTGGGCATTAAAGCTCTGCAGGACAAAAGTCTGGTTTCACTGCCTTGCAATCACTCTCCATCACAGCACTGGAACCAGTCTCTGCCTCCCAACAACTAAAGGGCCTTTTTTGCTGGTCCACACTGGACTCTTGCCTGGACCTCTGTCAATGCCCAGCAAAACCCAACTAGGCAAAACGCCTGGCTTCTCAAAAGATGGAGTGAAAATTGGAGGTTACAGGAGGACATTAAAACATTTGTTTCCCTACACCTACTCAGGTTTAATTCAAGGTGTGCTCAGCTGAGTATGATTATAAGGTAATTTTTTATATGGATGGCTATTCAATTCTCTTCAATGCTTTGATATTGTTTTTCTATGGACTGGAGTTGTTGCTTAATATGGTAAAAAACCACAATAACCTTCCTGGGGTTTTTGGAGAATTTCACTGTGTTTTCAGATCACCTTATCCCTTCCAGTTCTTCAGTGAATTGTTCAAATAAGGCCTTGGAGAGCTGACAGTCCCAAAGAGTTTGTATGGGGCTGGAGGAGCAGAGACACTGGCTGTTATCCAGCTTTCAGAAATCAGAATGAGACTTACCACATGCCATTTTGGTACACACTGTGGGGGACCACAGATCATTTTCTCCATCAATCCCCAGCCTTTACTGGGGAAAACGATGCTCCAGCCAAATTCCCCAAGTCCTGCTCATCCACTGGAGAGGGATGCAGGCAGAGAAGGTAGGCATTGTGCAGCATTAAAAATGGAACTGCTTTGAGCCGCGCGCCAACGCACTGACACCGAAAGCTGGCAGCAAATATGTCAGAGGGATCACGAAGCTGGCATGAGAGGCTTTCAGCTAATACAAGAGATTATTTTCAGGGCCTCATTGCGTGCCAAGCACAACACAAAGCTGGCCTCAGAGCGAGCACTTCTGCTGGAGCCACGGGGGTGGCAGCGGAGCAGAGCAGGCGCTCAGGGACAAACCTGGCCCAGGTTTCTATCTGGGACAGCACTGGGGCTCAGCAGGACACAGCTACCTCTTGGCTGTGTGTCACTGCTGCGTGTCCAAGCCGGTGTCTATTTGCAGTGGTCTGCCTGAAGTGCCTCTGGGATGGGTCACTTTTCTGAGCTCCCTTCTCGCGTTCGCACAGCATTAGGAGAGGGACCCTGTGCATCCCTTTGGCTGCTCAAGAGCGTTTCAGATTTGAAAGCCATCATTTTTATCAACATCAAGGACCTCCTCCTGTTTAATCCTTACCTGCCTTTCTACCCAAAGCAGCCCCAAAGGCAAGAAAGCATTCATCAAAGTCATAGTGTCACTTTAAAGGTGATAGATAGCTTCAGTGGGGAGAAGAATCCTGAGGAATGAAAAATTAATTTCATGCCATTTTTCTGTGCACTTCTCACGATATCTTCTTGACATCATGTTGTGCTGACAGTGCTGGATATTGAAGGTAGGGTTCTTATCTGTGAGGAAGAGATGGCAAGCACGGCAAAATACTTACTTGGTCTGGATGGACAGAAATTTTCCTTCTTTTAAAAGCTGTTACTTCAAACCTTTCTGGCATGAAATGGCCTCACCCTCATCAGTTCTGCTGGTGTGTGTGGCACAGGGTTTTTGCATAAGCATGGAGAACACAGAGAGACTGGAAATTGTGCATCCTCCTCCTCCAAGACTTTGTACTGTGGCACTCAGAATCAAAGTCTTGCAATTAACCTGATTTTTCTTTGTATGTTGGCTTCAGTTTGCACAAATTCACATTGGACACATTGTCCCAGCTGAGTCCAACCAACCCCACCTTTCCAATAGAACTTTGAACAAAAGGGAGGAAATGAAGACCTGGGAATTTCCATGTTTTCATGGCTGATTTTTTGTTTGCATGTTACACAATTAACTCCCAAGGAAAGATGGAAATCTTGCATCAATGTGAAATGAGAGTACTCAGCTGCAGGACACCTGGAAATCAAATCAGTAATTACTAACACAGAGGTAGATTATAAATCCCCTGCTGGAATTCACCCACATCTTGGTTCAACAGCAACAATAAAGTGATGGCAGTGGTGATCAAAATCAAATATTTAGATCGCAACCTGTTGCTTGCCTATTATTCTGCCAAATGCAGCCCATCAGCATGTTTAATTCAGAGTGAAAAATCGAGCAGAGAACAGAAAAAAAAATAGGGAGAGGATTTGAGTGGTTTCTCCGTGGCTCAGCAGCAGTAAAATGGCAAAAGCTTTGCATACTGAAGGGAGTCAGAGCACCTGCACTGGCTCCCCTTCATGCAGGACAGGCTGCAGATGGGTGCTGGAGAACAAGCCTGCTCATTCCATCTCCTGACCTCTCCCCAGGCAGCTTGCTGAGGCTCACCCTGTCCATGGAGCCAAGGAGATGTTGGCAAGGCTCCTGGGATAAACCTGGGCATGGCTTTGGGTTAACCCTGAGCTGCTCCAGGTTAACCTACTACGTGCACAGAGGATTTTGGGTTCAAACGGAGTGACAGAGCTGTGCAGAGGTGTGCAGGAGTTCCCTGAGGGTCACTGGCAGAGACTGGCTCCCACCCCTTCTGCCAAAAATGGGGATTTGTTTTGAAATGCTGAGCTCCTGCTATTAGAAACCTGGAAATCTGGTCATTTGTTTTAAACTGGCAAAAGCCTGCTCATGATGATTTCTCACAGGAGGACAGAGCAGTTCAGACTGAAGGGACATCAGAAGATTTCTGGTCCAGCCTCCTGCTCAGAGCAGGGAAAACACTGAATTCAGCTCAGGCTGCCCAAGGCTTTGTTCATCCCAACACTCCAAATGCAGCCTCTCTGTGAAACTTGTGATATGGACAGGTCTTATGGTGAATTATTATCTTTTGTTTTAACTCTCTTGTTAGTTGGAACCTTCCCTTTTTCAATTTATCACCATTATCTCTCTTGCTCCCCCATTAACCTCTCCCTCATCTAGGGCTGATTTTCTTGCATATATGTTATGTGATAGAAGTTTTCAGTAAAGGGAGTCACTCAACATGCCTCAGTAATTCTAAGTGCATTTCAGGGAAGCAAAAATACAACTTTGAGGCAGAGGTATTGGTTATGCAGCCAATTAATTTATAGTGGCATTATGGGGGAGTGTGGTCCCATGAATCCAAAGCAATTCCTGAGTTCTGCTCTATATCGAGAATCCACAAACCCTTTAAATGTCTAACATTTAAAAATATATATAACTTCCAACATGCAAAAGTAGAAAATGTTCACAGGCTTCGATGCTGGCACTTCTCATTGCCGTGTTTTGGGGCTTTTTTTGCCATAACAAAATCAGTTCTGCTAACCACTGTTCTCAATACAGAACTTTCTTCATTTGAACTGCAGTTCAGAGGAAAAGAGTCCTTGGTTTAATTCCAGTCCCAAAATACCTGCCACTAAACTCAGAGATGAGCTTCATACCTTGTTGCTAAAAGGGGAGTTCAGTTCCCTCATGCTCATGGATCTCTGGACCTGACATCGCATCAGTCTTGGCGATCTACAAAGAAATCTAGTGACTTTCAACCCCAAAACCACCTGTATGGTAAATTATTTCTTCAAAAACCAAATCTGGAGCAGGTATCTGCAAGGCTAGAGAAATCACAGAGCCTGGCCTCTCTCGTTCTCTGGAACAGCTGGCATTCCAGGAAAGATGCCAGCAAAGGACTCTGGGGTGATTTCTGCCAAGCTGAGTATTTAATTTGTGTAGTTACACGACTGAATGCAATGTAAATCTTTACAGTTCAAAAAACAGGTAAAGAAAACTAAATTTTACCAAAATCCACAAGATTTAGGCAGGGTGCTTTGGCTCCTACTTCCCCTTGCTCGGGCACCTCCAAGCCAAGCTGGAGAGCAGTGGAAGTGAATTGGAAACTGAGGTATTTTGCCCTAAAAAGTATTAATATGGACTGATAATGTTCCCACATAATTTGTAGCCAGGATAAAATCCTGGGACTCTGCTTTCCTAGGTGAGAAGTCCTGGAAATTGGAGTGAGTGCTCAGCTCAGCAGCCACAATGGGTTATTCCTTAGAACAGAACCAGTGAAAGGCATTTTTACCACAGTGAGCCGCCCAAATTTCTCACTCCCTCTGTTTCATGCTTTCCTCAGTGTTCTTTTCCTCCCTGGTGCTGATCTCTGCCAGTGCCCAGGATACCCTGCTCATGTTTGTGGTGTGCTCTGAGCTTTACTCTGCTGTCAGGAGGTGGTGCCCACCTTTCCCTGCAGGCAGCACTGCCAGTTCTCCTACAGAGCCAACAAGCTCCCAGATACAGCTATTTTAATGAGCAGGAGTCAGGCTCTCCTCCAGCCCAGCCTGTCTCCTCCAGGACTCCTCAAAGGCTCTCACTTTGCATCTGAATTGCACTGGCTTTTAATGCATCCAGCAGATTTACACCTGCTTGTGAAGCCAGCCAAGAACATTTTGAAAATACCTGGCCTATAATTTTGGCCACTCTTTTCCCACTGTGCATTTCTCTGGTACAGAGAATGAACTCATTCACCGCAGCTATTTGTATACACACCTCTCTTTTCCAAACCTGGTCTATTTTAGCATAATTTTCAAGAACATCCCTTAGCACAGAGAGTCATTGAGAGCACAGCACCAGCAAAGCACCTGACAACCCAGCTGCAGTGCTCCAAAACTGATTTACTGCAAGGGGATTTGTGGAAAAAAGGATTTAACATGCCTACTCTTCCAGTACAAATGACAGCGCAAAGCTGATCTGCTTTCTGGTTTGTTTGACTTACACCTTCTACATGGCACGTGTCCCTGCAGGAGTTTATTAAAACACACCAACAATTACAGTGTGCAAAGAGGTGTTGTGGCCTGCTGCCTTCAGCCAGGCTTTGGTTGAACTCCAGGGATGCGGTGCCACACTCTTGATTTGTCCATTTGGCTTCCAGGAATGGAGCTGCCCAGGTGAAAAGTGGCCTCAGCCCCCTCTCCTCTCCTCTCCCCAGCAGCACAGGACTGCCAGCACACTCAGCTAGCTCAGGAACAACCCTTGTCCCAGGGGCACAGGATTAATTAATTTGCCTGGGCAATGGCATTTTGGAGATGCTGCACTCTAATTGCCAGGCACTGAAATAGGTCCTGAGTGCATCTCATTCACTACAACCCCAGTGCTGCAGAGGCAAAACCATCTCTGGGCTCTCACATTGCTGTATTATTGCTGTGGCAAAAGCTGGTGTGCTGGCAAGAGCCCTGTGAAGGCAGCAGTTGCATCAGTCCTCAGTATCAAAGGTTTGTTCTGGTTGCTGCAATGTGCAAAGCTTCCTGCTGCAGCATCTCTGGGTTAACCTCTGCTTTACATTAAAGGTGACAGCAAAAATGGCAAGGCCCTAATGGTGAAAGGGAATTTTTGAGAAACTCATCACCTTGTGCGCAGAAATACTCCAGGCTGGATCCTGATCCTCAGGAAAACCTGAGGATGGAGATGTGAGACTGATTCTTTCTGGGGCTGTTCCTGCAGCTCAGCCTGCATTATCATTTTAGAAACCATATGGAAGAGGCTGGAGAGCACACACCCAGAGCAAAACTGAAATTCCAAAGTGAGGCAAGAAAGAGGGGGATGCAGGTCAGTGTTTCTTTGAGGAGCAGGCAGAAGGGAGCAGCACTACCTGCTGCAGCTGTTCTGAGACAAGGGCTTGACTCTCCCACACTGTGTGCCAGTGAGCCTGAAATGGAGGCAAAAAATCCATCTGTCAAATCTCTTGGAGCATCACTCTCACCTTTTCAGAGCTCCAGCCACCTAACTCACATCCTCTGCATGTGTCTGTGCAGAAGTCCAAGGGTACAAAACACACAGTGGGAACTGCAGGGGCTTGCTGAAACTAGCAGGGAATGTGTGCTGCAGGAAGGGAGGATGAAAATGTGGGGAAAAGGGAATTGCAGCGGCATATGGAGAGCTGTGACAGCGTGGGAAACGGGGCTTAGGGAAGGCTGCTGAAGTAGCAGGGTGGGAAAGGGTGTGCAGAGGGAGGTGTTTGGGGACAGTCTGCTGGGAATTGGGGGGGCTGTGAGGGAAGGGCCATGCTGGAGCCACAGCAGTGAAAAGTGTCACCTGAGTCCTCCTGCAGGACCCAAGGACAGAGCAAAGCCCAGAGCAAAGCCCAGAGCAGCCCCTGAGCTTGCCCGGGGGTAGAGACAGCCCCTCCATCAGTCAGGCTGGTTTGTCACATTCAGGAAGTGTCCTGTGTGCTCCCCAGGGCTTTGGTGGCACTGGTGACAAGGTGCAGCCTGAGAGAGCTGTGCAGCTCCCGGCAGTGCTCACCCAAACATGTCCCACTTCTCTGGCAGCCCCCCCAGCTGCCTTAGCTGTGCTAAGCGCCCCTTGGATGTCTGACACCCCTGGTCCCCACCCCACTGCCCCATCCACCCAGCTCACCCCACTGCTCCCATCCCACTGCAAGCCATGGGGTTTGGCACAAAGAATTCCCTGGAGAAACCCAGGTGCGGGGCTGGAGCCTGAGATGCAATGTAGAGATGCTAAATAAAAAATAAAGCAAAGTCTGCAGTGCTTTCTCCATTCTTTCTGTCGTTCTCATTTCCTGTTGCTATGCCATTCCCCAGGCAAGTACAAAAGGAACAGCTTCCTCAGCCACGAAAAATGAGATTATTCAAAGAGCCCCTCTGTCTTCTCATATTTATTGTGATAGGCAGTGTTAGAAGTGTTTGACAACAACTCAATTATTCTCAATGAATAGAGGCAGGATAGGCAGGCAATTATCCACTTTACCCATGTGAGAGACACCCATATTCAACATCCACATTCAGAGAGATTCACATTATTTCCAAACCCTTTTGCATATTTTTAATTACCAGCCTCCATTTAGCTGGATGGTTATGACTCCAATCAGTGTGCTTTGGAAGGGCTGAGCACTTGGGCTGAAGCCAGGCTTGCTTTGTCTCATTCACATCAGCACTCTAATGTCAGCATTTTGGGTTAGATTTTAAGAAGCAGCCTCCAGAATGGTGCACATCAGTAGAAAAACATGATTAAAATTTTAATCAAAATACAAGAAACTAGAGGCATTCCTTTAAATAAAGATTTCAACAAGGTGAAAAGATTATATCAAAAAAATCAAATTACATGGAAAATTTTCTATTAGATGAGATTTTCTTAAATATTTGGATTTCTTCAGAGCTTACTTTCTAATCTAATGTATTTATATAAATGTTTCTACTTAATTTTTTGAATATTTCTCTTCATATTTTGAGAAGCCTGAATTGATTTTATTTACACAGTGGGAGCATTTCCCAGCTGCTGAAAATCTAGATTCTAGTCCTTCGGAGTACATATATGCATTCTGAATTATTTACTCCCAAACGTGATGGCAGCAAAAAAATGGTGAAATGCAGTTTAGGCCATGGGACTGTTCACTTTTAAGATTTAAAATGGAACTTTTACATTCACTGGTGTGTGTTACCACAGTATTCTGGCTATAGGAATCCATATTTCCCTGTGTGAAAGCGTCCAAGTTTCACAGCATCAGGATTATTCTTAAATCTCCAGCTGCTGGAAGGATGGGATTAGATAGTATTCACATTTCTTTTAAAGAAAACCTTAAATCATTGAATTAAGCATAATTTAGACTGTTCTGTAAGTGCCCTTGTGCCTTCACTCATCATTTTTAGGGTACAGCTTTTCAATGCCAGTGACATCATTTAAATACAGCTATTCCTGAGGAATAACAAGGATTTGTGGTATTTTTCACAGCTTCTTTAAGTTTTTACCATATCAAATTCAAACTCAAAGCACTTCCAAGTGCTGACACATGCCAGGGCAGCCAGGCCTCCAGCACACAGGTCGACCCTGAATGCACCAACCCAGCCTCAGCTTTGCCAGCTGGGAAGATTGGGACAAAGGAGAAAATGATCAAGAGCAAAGGCTTCCCATGGAGCCTCTCCAGAATATTGTTTGAGGCTCTACACAAACTGATCAATTCAGGGAAACCTCAGTTTCCATCTTTGCTGTGTCCTTCTCCTCCTCTTCCATTTCATTTCATGCTCCATATCAACATTCCTCAAAATGCTGACTGTGAGCTGGACATCATGCCTGGACCTCACCAAGGCCCCAGAACCAGGACATCTCCCACATTTTTGTAGGATCCCCCATATTTCACATCACCACCAGTTGTCCAAGGTGCAAACTCCAATTCCTGGCTCCAGAGCCTGCCTGGCTGGGCTGAGCTGCAGCCAGGATTGCTGCAGAAATTGGGAGCCTGGAGTAAAACTATGCAGGAGAATGCCAGTAAAAAAAATGAGCAGAACTGCTCCAAATATTTCTTTTTCATTTCTGTAGCAATATGTCCTTAAGGACATATCTGCTGTCAAATGTGACATTGCCTTGCCTGTGTGGCACCACATTGTGATTTCCCTGGGTGTGCTTCAGGTTCTGCAGCACTGCAGCACTTCAAGGTAGTAGAGGCAAAGCTCCCTTGAGTCAGTGAGCCTTGGATCAGCTTTTAAAAGTTTCAGGGCTGTGACTATTATTTAATTTTTATATTTTCCTTCTCGTTCTCCCAGAACGTCAATAAGAAAACTTGTTCAGGGAAATCAGGGTCTGTATTTGCATATTTATGCAGCAACATTAAGGGTAACGTTGGCTCATGTTTTACAGTGTGTTTGTTTTCATTGTGCAGATTTCATCTGCTCAGGGAGATCGGTTATTTGACCTATATTAATATTTAATGGTACAAATACTTAAAATAAAAGTCCAGGCACAGCCAAGGCTTTTGGCAACTCTGCTTTAAACAGCCACCCTTCGTTAAAATCTGGCTCTGCTTGAAAGGTTTTGATTTCTTGCAGGGATTGAAAAAAGGAGCAGCACTTTTGATGGCTGTTTCATGACTGTTGGAATATTTTCTTGCTTAATATTGTTGTACATCAAGTCTGCATTGTAAAGGACTTTTGCACAGTTCCTCACTGAGCAGAGGAGATCTGCAGAAAAATGAAAGAGAAAAATCTCAGCTGGAATAATAAAATCGATCATTGTATCAAAGCAATGTCTGTTTTAGCTTTGCAGTCAGGCTAGACCAGTTTTCAGCATGGGCAGTTACTGACAATGCAATAAAATGTTGTTTCTCTCTTTCTTGTTTCCCTCAACTAGTAACTTCTTAAAATTTTCACTAAAGACTGTAAATAAATGTTATTCAACTAACTCTCTCCTCTTCCAAAACAAGGCTCTCCTAGGTTACCATAATCTCAATTTCAACCAAAAAGCAATCTCTTCTGGCATGCTTGTAAGAGAAAACTTAACCTAAAAGGATAGGAGACTCTTGGTGTTAGGATAAATTATCTGTGTAGTACAGTCTAGACTACAGATCTTTTTTTTTTTTTTTT
Organism: Sialia sialis; assembly: GCA_009812075.1. Taxonomy (NCBI): domain Eukaryota; kingdom Metazoa; phylum Chordata; class Aves; order Passeriformes; family Turdidae; genus Sialia; species Sialia sialis. The sequence continues at coordinate 5,858,283 of VRYO01002014.1, read as the reverse complement.
TTTAATAAAGCAGCATGAAAGCAAGTGAATGGCCCAGTCTGGATCCAGCAGCTGCTGTTCTGTTCCTCTCTCAGCAATCCAGCATATCTCAGCTTGCCTCTCCCCTCATGCACAGGGAAGAATATCTCTGTGTCTACCTTTCATTAACAAAATGCATACTTTGGCCTCAGGCTAGGGATGTGTCAAGAAGCAGAGGAAAAAAACATAAACCAAGCCTCTCAAGAAGGAAAAACAATCTTTAGAAACACACTCAGCATAACTATATAAGAATCCTGGGAGCTGACGACATAAAGAAAGGAAAAAAAAAAAACAAATTCAGAGCAAATGTGCAATCAACTTGGCTATGATGCAGTTAAAAAGCAGACAAAGGCTTTATACAAACTAATGAATTGATTTAAGGCTCCACTGGGTGATATACAATGACATATTATTTATGTAACCTGTAGTTTACCGTTCATGTAGTAATTTCCACCTCCCACCCTGTCAAATAGAAGAAACTTTTTCACCTTAAATCTTAGATGATGATGAGACCAAATAGCAGGAGAGGATGTATAAATGAAAGTAATTTAGTGAAGAAGGCTTGACTGACATGAAAACACAATAAAAGTTATGATAATGTTAAGGATATCAAAGTGAAAGACAGGTGGGCAGACGAGAATAGGCAAGTTCCCAAGTCAGTCTGAAAGGAGTTCTTCAACACTGGGGAAAATCCAGCCATTTATTTTCCAGCTTATCACTCCATGGGTCAAAACCTTTGTATTAAATTTGGAGCACAAAGACCTGCCTTGTCTAACAATTGTACTTATTGTAGGGACGGGCAGGGAGGAGGGGGAAGAAGATTTTCAAAAGCTCAACACATATTTTAGAGAAGATGACTTGGGGTTTTCTCTCTAAAAAAAAGACCAGTTGAATCTCACCTCTCCTACTCTTCAGGAAGTTGTATATTTAAATGCCTTTTTCCAGGGTTTGTGATTACTTCTTGTTGGAGCAAGGTTTCCAGTATTTCTCAGTAGTCACAACCTCTGCTGAGGAAACAGCCTGGCTCCCTGGAAGTGTTCCCACATGGGCTTGCTAGACCTGGATTTTCAGAATAACTGAAGACACGAAGCTCTGAAAATTATCTGAAGCTGTGAAAATTACCCCTGAAATTATCAAGCTGCCTCCCCAGCACTTGGAGAGTGCGTGGCTTAGCCCAGCAGCCCAGTCTGTCATCAGCTGCAGAGATGGGATAAAAGATAAGGCCCTTGCAGACAGTGAGTGACTAAAACCCAGAGAACAGTTCCCAAAATCAGGATGCTGCCAGGCTGCTCTGGTGATGGGTGCCAGGAGCAGAGGGTGACAGGCTGGGGTGCCAGTGCTGTTCCCTGAGGATTCCCTTGCAGCCCAGCAGGAACTGAGCTGTGCAGAGACCACCAGCAGCTGCCTGCTCACTGAGATTTGGCTACTGGGCTTGTGCAGCACTGACACACAGCCGTGCATAGAAGGGTCTTGCTCTTTCTCAGATGGGTTTGGCAGATGCTTAGGCATTTTTAAAATAATAACAGAAAATAAGCAAACACTCCAAAAACTCTTGGATGCTTCAGTTGTTTGAAGGATTCTACACTTCATTAACATTCCTTGTCCTTCCTGTTGGATTCATTGATGGTTCTGTCTGGTTTCTGCCCTGCAAAAAGATAAAAAAAACAGGCTGTGAAGAAAGGTGTTTGTTTGCATCTCTTTCCATTTTAAATCTCCATCTCCCCAGACAAAAACCAGAAAGCCCTGATGAAAATGAAATAAATAATGTCCCTGTTGAGAATTAAATAAATAACAGTCCCAGCAATTAACTCCTCTCCTTGAAAGCACAGTCAGGTGCTCTGAGCACTGGACCAAACCCTTCCAGCTTAACCCTGCCAAGCTGGAAGCACAAAGGGGATTTATTTCATACTTAGGGAGGAAAAAAATGTGCGAGGCATTGTTCTCCGGGACAGAAAAGGCACGAAGGTTTCTATTCTGAACCTGCTATTTTTGGGAGCAGTCCAGTGAGTCAGTGGAGAGCCCCTCCGTGTGCTGACACAGAGGAAATCCCAGCTCTGAGTGCTGCTTCCGAGCTGCTCTGAGCTCAGCTGAGAACAATGCAACAAGCCAGGGGTGTGGGTGGGTGGGTGGATGGATGGAGGGAGGGATGGATGAATGGATGGATGATGGATAGATGGAGGGATGGATGGATGAATGGATGGATGGATGGATGGATGTGGACGAATGGATGGATGGATGATGGATGGATGAAGGGATGGATGAATGAAGGGATGGATGGATGGATGATGGATGGATGAATGGATGGATGATGGATGGATGATGGAGGATGGATGGATAATGGAGGATGGATGGATGGATGGATGGATAATGGATGGATGATGGATGGATGGATGGATG
>VRYO01002014.1:5825549-5854868 GCA_009812075.1 Sialia sialis | reverse complement strand
ATGGATGGATGATGGATGGATGATGGATGGATGGAGAGATGGAGGGATGGGGGGATGGATGGATGGATGGATGGATGATGGATGGAAGGAGGGATGATGGACAGCAGGGCAGTGCAGCAGATGGAGCAGCAAGGCACATGGCAGGAGCAGAGGGGACATCACCCTGTGAATCATCTGACATTACAACCAAAGTGTAAATCCCCCAGGTTTCCTTCCGGGTACCAGTAAGAAGGGGAAATATCATTGTACCAGGGAGCAGGGTTTCATTTTCCAGTATCCACTTCCTCAGCAGGGTACTGGGTAACTAAAGATAAGGCCAACAGGTTGGCAGCACTCAGAGTCTCTAGCTTTGGACATCTAATTTTATTTCTCAGGCCAAGATCCTTAAGTAACCCCCTCTGAGGATATCCATTTAGCTATTCTGAATTGCCCCCCAAAAATGCTATTGCCTGATGAACAGACCTGCAGCTCTGTTCACATTTATTTATACTAGTTTCTTCAGTCTTATTTTGAACATTTTTAATGCCTTCTGGATTATGGGCAATATTCTCTGCTGTGCTGATGAATGGGTCCATTTTGTTGTGTGGTTCATTTTCAGCACCTCAACCAGCTGATCTTCATCTTGAATAAAGAAACATAAGCTCTGGGGACCAGACTGGTCTGTGGACCAGCAGGTTCTGGCACCACTGGTTTCTCATCCACAGCTTAATAAGACTGAGATCAATCACTAATTCACAAACTTCTTTATGGGCAAGTGCTTGGACTGAGAAAAAGAGCCATGGCATGTAAACACCAGAAATTCCCCAGTCTCATGAAAGGAGGCACAAACACAATTCCTTCTTTTGTTTCTGTTCTGTGTTTGTCAATACAAAATTATCAGACTAATGTCCATGGAAAGCAGAGGCAAGGGAAGTGCAAAAATAGAAGTGATTCATTTTCAGATCCAAATAAATATTTCTGGGGAGAAAACCCCCAACATTATTTATCCATCCAGCTCAGCTTGAATCCCTAAAATCAAAATAAGGTTATGGGAATACTGAGGGGAAGTAGGACAAAGTAAAAAAGAGATACTTTGTTGAGGCTATTTAATTGAAAAGCTATCCTTATAGCCAAAACGAGATTTTTCCTGCTTTTTCACCAACTGATGGAGCTCTTTACTGAGCAGTGTCTCGCAGGGATCAAGGTGATACTTTATCTCTTTGGAGAGGCAGCCCTCTCCAAGGATCTGTTGGTGTCATGACTTGTCAATGATGTATTGCTCTAAAAATGGTGTCTTCTACAAAAGAACAGGTCCTGGAGCAGATTTACCCCTAATTACAGGAAGGAAGGAACAGGAGAGGTATGCAGATACCAGAAGATTCATCTTGCCAAAATAGAAAGTGTGTTGCTGCAAGCTGGAGAATTTAAATGGTGATGCTTTGGGAAGAGTCCCATGATAAACAAATACCTCCTCTGCAATAATCAAGAATTAGGCTGGAAAAATGCAGATATCTGAAACCATAATGTATGTGGTTTTTTAGATAAGACATTTACTTCCAGCCAGAGAGACTCAAAATACCTTTTTACTTCATCTTCTAATATAGCACAGCGTCTCACACTGAATCTATGAGTCAGTATCCTACAATCACATCCTGGTTTTATTAGGCAATTAGTCCTAAGGAGCAACTGGAGAAGTCCTTCTACCCTCTGCTACTTCTCAGCTTTCCTGCATTTGTCACCTGAAGATGATTATTTGCCATCCTGAGCTACTGCTAATTATCTTTTTTTTTTATAGCAGACATTTGCATTGGGTTGCTGTGTCAGTCTAATAACCATGGTGTCCCCCTGCAATGATACACAAGGGTGCACAACTGAGAGGGTTTTATGCATTTTCTCCATTTCACAGCATAAAAACTATAAAATGGTTGAAATCATTCTACAGTCTTAGACAAGTCATTTAAATTAGTAGCAAGCCCAAGGGGGAAAAAAACAAATAGTCTAAATCTCAGCTCCCACTCTAACCAGAGAACAACACAAATGTACCTCTGTACTGGTTCATTATTGTGTATCACATAACCACCAGTACAGTTTTTGAGAGCTGAGCATAGTAGGGATTAAGTTACTAAATGCTCTTATCATAAAACAGATATTGCAGTCCTCAGGTTTCTCTGCTAATCAGTTTGTTTTGCTGTATCTGGAGGATAAAAAATGTGGGAGTATGAAACATTTATCTGTTAATTAGCAATTATAAAACAGTAATGGAGCTTGTGTGTTTTTAAATATGTAAGACAATGTTTGATTTGATGTTTCATTGGGAAATATCATAAGAATTGAGGTATATTCTACAAATAATGTAAAACAATGTAGGAGAAGATAGGTGTAATCAAATAAAGAGACAAAAGTCTCAGCTGAAAGTTATGACCTTTATTCCAAAGCTGGGTGTGTTTGTATAAGCACAAATGTCTGGGTGCCAACTTCAGCATTAGGACTTGTCTAATTCATTTAAACGTATGCAAATGAATACAAGGTGTCAGGCTATACCAGTTAATTGCACAATAAGTTGCATTTGTCAGCAAAATTTCCTTGTACTACCCTTGCCCTGCTCCACTGATAAGAGAAAATTTTGTTCTTTCTGTACATAGGGGGCTGGAGCATTCTAAGTGCCTCAGTGCTTACTCGATGGGGTGCAACCATTGCCATCACTGGGGAAAATGCAGAATAAATCAGCCTGCAGAGTGGATTTGATTGACACGTGGTGGGATCATACATCTGAAGTTTAACCTGGCAGACTTTCTGTCCCTTCTGAGCCATAAACCCTTGTCAGCTTCATGCTGCAAAGCAACACCAGACAGAAATCCCTACGCTGAAAAATTTATACTGAGCCAGCAGGAAATTGAGCCATTTGCAAGTGCGCACGCCAGGGAGAAGCTGAAAGGAGAGGCCATGCTCAGAGGAGGATTTCTGTGTCCTGATTTCATTGAGAGCAGGATTGCACTGGTAGGGGAAAGGCAAATCCTGCGAGGCTTCCAACTGCAGCTGGAGAGGGAGGAGATGGGGCTGCAGAGGGACAGGGATGAAACAGCAACAGAAAAACCCTTCCTTGCTGAAGGAATAGCCCTTGGCCTTTGCCATCAAGGTGTATCCACAGTTTTATTTATTGCTGTCAGGTGATAGAACATATCAAAGAAGAGCCTTTAAGGTTCTCTTTCCAAGCACTGACAGAGGATGAGTAAATACAGAATAGAACTGTAACAGTAGATTTTCTAAATCTGAGGAGTGCCCAAGTGCAACTGGGCTTTTCAGCCTGGGAAAGAAAAAATTGGAATTCAAGAAAGCCATGGGTGGCCTGGCCCTCCAAAGTGACTGCAAACTCTTAATCTCACTCAGCTTGGTTCACAGCAAGACCTGGGATCGCTGACATGGGCAGCTCTGCTGTGAGGTTCTTGTTTTCTCTGTAATCTCATCTTTATTTGCTGTGAGATAGGACTTCTGCAATGCTTCCTTTTGTCTATCCCACATTTGGAGCGTTTGAGAAGCACCGAGGGCTTTGTGTCTAAGAAGGGCTCCAGTGAATTGCTTTGAATGGCAGAAAAACTCCCTCATGGAAGGGTGGGAAAGGTGTGAGAGGTCTCTGAGATGATGAGCTTACTCTAGAGCTTGAAGGGTATGGTGAAGATGTTGAGCTGGCACAAGCAGCAACCCTGGGAGGGAGCAGAAAGACACTGAGGGAGTGAGATGTCAACCCCCATTATTTCTGTAACTCCCCTCTTTGCTATTTCCTTTATTTCCAACTATCAGTGTGCAGGGTAGCTTTGATGAATTTTCCAAGCACATGGCCAGATGCTCTCCTACAGAGAAACAGCAGGATTTTATGGCAAGCCAGAAGGAGCTGCTTTCCTTGCCATTAATGCCACCTGAGGATTGAAAGCCCAGGAGTAAGTCCAGAAGGATGCCAGCCAAAGCACCCTATTGTTTCAGAAAAAATGTGCCTGTCATTAAAGCATGTGCTTCCATTATCTCCTGGAGATATTCCTCCCTTCCCATCACCACTTCCTTCCCATCACCACCCTGCCAAGTTCCTGCAGGAGCAGACACTCCTTGTAGCACCCACTGCGCTCTCAGGCTTGGTGCTATTTGTATTAATCCCAGCATTAATTGTCACTATTAACCCCAGGGGACTGGGGAGGGCAGTTCTTACATCTCACTTCTGCAGGGAGTTTCGTGTCCATCCATCAAAGGCAGCACAGAGTGAGACTTCAGGAGGTCAGATGTTGAAAAGCCATGAAAAGCTTACATTTCCCTGGAGTGCTCTGAGTTCTATTCACCTCCTTACTCTGCACCTCCTCTCAACTGCCCTGTATCATGGCAACCAGCTAATGGGACTGTGCATTAATAAAAATAAGCTCTGCAACCAGAAATAAGTAAATATTAGATATTTTCCCTCATTTTTTACTCTCAGCCTTGTGGGAGTTTTGGATTTTTTTTCCCTGTTTCTGCACCTTTTCTCCTGAGGCTCTACCAGTGGTTGGGATCCAAGAAAGCTGGACACAATTTTCAAATAAAAATATTCATATTATTTCTCAAACTGGTTCAAACAGATATTTGTTTGGTTTTGTTTGGTTTGGTTTTGGGGAGGTTTGGGGGAGTTCTTTTTATGTTGTATCTGAAGTCCAGATTTCCCTTCTCATGAGCCTTGTGTCCCAATGTGTCCTGAGTGTTTCACCTTGAAGGAGTTTTTGAGAGGAAGCATCACTTGTACTTCACTGCAACACACAAGGCTCTGCTGTCAACAAAACTGTGTGTTGCTAGAAACAAATTTAAAAGAAAGACTAAAAAAACAAAGTTCACCTTGTGGAAGGAAGTTGCTAGTTAAGAACGTGGTTGTTGGAAACAGGTGTTAATCTCTACTGGCTTGGTCCCTGCAGGAGTCACACAGGGTGCCAAAATGTCCCTGAGCTTCTTGTAAAGTCATTGCCAGCTGCACAGAGAGTGAAGTGACTTCTCCTCCCTTCCCTGCCCTGAGAGACAGAGGAAATAAAGGGGGAATATGTTTGGCATGGAATTCTGCCTCGGGAAGCGCTGGCTGTGCCATTGCCCATTGCAAACAGGAGCAACAGGGGTTGCAGCTCAGCTGCCAGATTAGCCCAGCTACAAACTGCTAAACCAGTTCTAACTAATCCAGGCTTTTCTGAGACCTGCCCAAGTTACTCATCTCAGAGAGGGCTCTCTCCTTCCTCTGCTCAAACCTCTCAAGTTGGGCAGTGCTGCCCCACGGTCCTGCAAATCCCAAGGGAAGTTCCTGCTGGTGGAAGAGTTTCAGAGGGCTGAAACACACCCTGGGCTGGGTGCAGAGCCCCAGCCTCCAGGCAGAACCACCAAAGACTCATGGAGCAACAGTGGGGATTGGAAATTTCAAAACATTTCTCCACATCATGCACTGAGCTCATTGAATTGTACTGTACAGAGGGAACCTGCAGCTTCATACCAGACTTACTTCCACTCTATTTATGCAGATATTAACAATAATGGCAAGAATTATTCCTTTCCCCGTTCCCCCACTGTACCAGTCGAGTCTGATTTTTAGGCAGAATGACAGCACTGCCAGTTACCTTGTGAACAGAGCCAGTCTGCAGCTGTAGCTGTGACACAGCAGCTTGAGCATGCAGCACACGCAGCTGCAGCAGGCACAGCAGCCATGTGTTATCCTGCTTCTGGTCTTGGGCAATTAAACATCTGCTTTCCACAGGGAAATAATCTTTGTTGTATAAGCCTAAGGGAAAAGAAGCTGGTTCATTTCATTTTTCACACTGTGCACTTACTCTTCATTAAGACAGATTACAATTAAAGCAGCCCAGCATTATTCAAGCTGCTCCTTTCCACCAATAATGAGAGGGGGCAACTTTTGATCACTGGCCACCTCGATTGCCAAACCATCAACCTTTTTGCCTGTTTATTCAAAGAGCCTTTGGGGAGCTACCAGCTCACGTGCAAGCTCCAAACACTCCCATTGTACAATTCACATCCCAGCTTCTTTGACCCACTTCTAATCATCACATTCATATCATTATTTTTAGATTATGCACTTTTGAAAAATAACCTCTATGCAAGGCAGAAAAGCCAAACTGAAGTAAGCTTGCAAATTCAAACCATCTTACACAGCAGCAATGTCCAAGAGAGAGGTCACAGAATCTGAGAATAGCTGAGGTTGGATGGCACCCCGGGGTATCAGCCAGTCCAATTTGAATGCCTATGGACACCTTGGCTAATGGATATTACAAATATGTATCTGCAAGGACAGAGCATAGAGATGTTGCTGAGAATTTCACCATTTGCAATGGGATTTAAAAACTGAAATGAGCTGTGCACTTAGCTACATGCTTCCACCAAAAACACAGAGTACTCTTTGTAATAATTTGTCCATAAAACATATTTGAGTACCACAGATGAGCCTCAATCAGTCAGGACAGAGGAGCCAAGTGCACACAGATATTTGTGCCCTGATCTAATACCTATTCTCTGTTCACTGCTGCAGCAAACCAAATGCAATTTCCCACGTGTTTACCCAACACGAACACAAATCTGTCCTCCGAACTTCCCTGGACCATTTTGACCTTTTTTACACTGCAGTGGCTATCTCAGACAGCTCCCCCAATCTCCCCATGCTTTCTATTTTTGGCACATTTAGCACATTTCCACTTGCAATTTTCCCAGTTCAATCGAGTGTGTTTCGGAGCAGCTGGGGGTTCACTGATACACACGTGCGTTTTACACATTTTGAGACTCGTAAGCCAGGAGAGGCGAAGCAGCAGTTTGGCTCCCCCTGAGCCATCACACGGTCTGGAGCAGACCCAAGAGGGTGTGTGTGCATGTGTGAAAGGAAGAGAGAGCACTAACGAGCTCAGGTTGCATCCAAGACAAAACAGTTACTCATTGCCAGAAGCCAGTGCCTTTGCCTACTTGAGGAATTCCCATCTCTAACCTTTACAGATAAAAAAAAAAACAACCCTGCTGCATTTAGGCAGCCCCTCATCATCCTCTCGTTTATCAAGCACAAACATCTCTAACAAGTCAACTAAAGCATACAGGGAAATGCAGCATTCCCAGCTCTTAAACCTATCGGTTACAAGCAAAGAGCCAGTGGCTAAACAAATAGAGGAGTAATCTTTCAGAGGAATTGGCTTCCTATCTATTCTGAGAGTGCCTGCAAATTCAACAGTGATTTATTAACCTCTATTGAAGGACAGAGCTGTTAATAAAAGTTCACCTACAAATACCTCAGAAAATGTCAATATCCACGAATGACAAGTTCCTGAGATTCCCATTTAGCCCAAATCAGCACAGCACAGTGCATAAGCAATTGCTTCCATTTAAATAATGTGCTTAAGCCCCATTAGTTTCTTTAATTTGAAATACAGACAGATACAGAATAAAACAACTGCACTTTTCATGATCTAAGTTCTTAGATCTGGCGACTTCATACAGTTAAAGTCATGCTCAATGTTGCTGGATTGGGAACATAGTCAAAAAGAATAGGTCAAGAAGTAGTACACACATTTGCAAAGATCACTCACATATTATGACTTATTTGCATTTGCATAAAACCCCAGGTTTGGGATGTTTTTCATGTCCACTGGCCTAAACTTGATGTAGTTCAAATGACAGTAGGATCTGGCTTTGTTTCAGTGACAGTGTTAAGTGTATGATCTCTTAGGATTCAACATTCTGTGTGATTATGCATTTTGATAATGCCCTCTTCATTATTTTACAGACTTATTTTTCAATGCCTGAAACATTTTAATGGTGCTGAGGACCATAAAGCTGTTGTGGCAATTAAAAGAAAATAGATTACATTTTTTAGTAAGGTACCAAAATCATACTGTTCATGCCTGCCAAAAATAGCAGCTTTGGATTTCTCATAAGAATTTGAGTACTAAAAGGAGGGGAAAAATGTCAGAGCAATCATTACTCACTCTGGGAATCAGTGAAAAAGCTTAGTGGTCCAGACTGTGCAAGATCCACAGTCCAGATTCCCACCACTGCGTCCCTCCTGTGCTCATTTAGACATGTGCAAAGTAGATATAAATTTCTATTGCAGCAGAGAAATATTCCTGCTTTCCCACTTTCCAGAAGTTTAAATGACAAAACCTATTACAGGCCAGGAGAGAATCAGCCCCACAACAGTATTTGTTTAACTGAAACTCTTCAGATCTTTTGCTTTTTCCCAGGAAAAAAAGATCACTGAGATTAGATTTTCCTGTATTATTTCTAATAAATTTTAGCCAGCGACACAGTGAAAGCATGTTGACAAAAAGGTTTTTTTAGACTTGCCCACAAGATCAAGAAAAAAGGTCAAACTAGAAAAATTTAAGGGAGTTTTTAGAATTTGCCATCAGAAATTATTTCAGGTGAATGAAGGAGGTTAAATTAGGGGTGAAGCTTCAGTAGAGATTTGTAGATAGATTTTCTGGTTGTGACATACAGATCTACAAATATTCTCATTGTATTGCATTTGTCCCATATGAGAGCTCCTTAGACTTAGATTTTATTTTCAATAAAACGCATGAGTCTTTAACAATGCAGAGTCTAACGAATGTCTGTGCAATAATGATATGAACTCTATCCAATATTTGTGCTGTTTGCAGCGTATTGGTAAATATCAGGCAGAATATAAGTCATTTGTCCTAAAGAAGCCCATAATTTAAGACACCTAAGGAATTCCAGTGCTTTGCAAGGCAGTACACGAAGTAACATGCAACCCATGCTGTCATTATGGCTTATTTGAGGGGTTTAGATAAAGGGGAAAAATGCCAAAAGCAAACTAACACTTCAGAGGCACAGCTAAGAAATGACATGCTTTATGGTGGGGGGAGGCGAGGGGGTAACTTTTCCCTAGCTGATTTAAATTTTTTTTCCCCCCCAAATCTGAGTAATTACGGCATTCCATTTCTTGCACAGCTTAATGCCTGGATGTGTTGCCCAGACTGTGCTGCTCAAACACATTGTCAGGACACAAACTTTTCTTTCCTAGGGCACAGACTGAGTGATCCAATCCTCCACTGTCAAATTACCCTGCTTGTGTCTGGGGCAGGTCCCAGTGGGGAACACACAGGAATCCTGCAGATCAGCCAGGAAGCACTCCAGCCCAGGAGAGACTTTCCTAATTCCCTTCTGAGGCGCCGGTGCCAACTTAATGTTCTTGGCTTCAAAAAGTGTGAGCTTCTGATTCATTTTTATTTTTAAATCAACCACTGCCTGGTGGAAACCCCAAGCCTTTCCGCTCCAAGGATTGCCATTATTATTAGTGACATTTAGGTTGAGTATCACATAAGAAGAGCAGCATTTCCTGGAGGTAAAAATGCTCTCTCAGATCCAAGCTGAGGGTGGTGGTGTGTTCTGTGGGGGTAAGCAGCCAAGGATGTGGGCAGGTGCTTCTGCCCAGGACTAGCAGGGTGAAGAGCATCCTCTGTGGATTTGGGATGCCACTGCTGCTCACAGAAAAAAGGCTCCTGTTTGGAGCCTGCTATTTTTCAGAGCCTCCTGGTTTGGAGGACAAACGTGGGAAGTGAATACAAAGAACACAGGCACAGAGACAGGAGGGAATGAGTAAAGGAAAGGGGAAGAGAGACTGAAATATTTGGTGAATTCCAGTGACAGAGACTTTGCACACAGGGCATGCCTAGCACAGAAGCTGCCATGCAGGAAGAGCTCCTCCTCTGTCCCTGAGTCAGACAGGCTGGGATTTGGATTTGACCCTTCTCAGCATGGCTGAAAAGCCTTGGCTTTGGTTGTGTGCCTGGTGAGAGCCCAGGGATCCACACTCCTGCTGGAAGGTGAGCAGGTGAGCAGCCCCAGATGAAGGAACTGTCCACATCACTGGAAGATTCATAACGTTTTGTTCCTCAAAAAGTAATTCAGCAGAATAATGGTAAGATCTTCAGAAATCTATCTTTTTTTACACTAGAATTAGCCTCTTGTGCCCATGGTCTAGCAGACTATTTTAGGCAAAATTAGGATTTGGTAATCAAGGCTTGAGCTACAATAAATCTCCCAAGGCAGATGGCATCAAAATGACAGAAGCCAGGTAGGGAGACACACCTGGTTTGGATTTTTTTTTTTTTTTTAATTTCCTTTGATCTCATGTCATGGGGAAAAAAATAAAAGAAGCAGACACCAATTCAGCAGCTTCATGGGAGTAATGTATCATGAATCAGATATGGACATAACATTTCCATCAGCTACTCCAGAGCTCAGTCTGAGCCTCAAGGTGCCAGCCTTGGTCACTGGGGAGCTGTGATATTCCACACAGGGACATTTTAGTATGCAGCTGACAGCTCTCACTTGCACATGGACATGGAACTCTGCATGGGCATTTACAGCTCCTGGGTTACTGTGTACATAATGGCTCATGTGTTCGTGCCACTGGCAGGTCTGGCAGAAACCCAATATCACTCCTGACTATGTGGCAACCCCGAGTTTAACGATCAAAACTGAAACAAAAAGCCCAGATAACATTAAAGTCACGTTTCAGCTCAATCTCTGTAACTTTGAACCGCTAGGTCAAGGCTGAAGGTTTCCTGGGGAATTTTTCAGCAGGACAGCCACGTAGCTCACTTCAAAGCACACGGACTTCAAAATCTCATCTCTGACAAGGGATCATTTAAAACCTGCCCAGTTGTTGTTGCAGGGCAGAATTCAGGTCTGAGGATGAAATAAACCATTAACTTTCCAACCTGCTGCCCCTGGGTGCTGCTCTGCTGGAGGCAGGCACCCCGAAATTCCTTCCTCATCACCTTTTGGTTCTCAATTTTGGTTCTCATTAATTGCCTCTCTGTAGGATGGAGGGCCCCCAACAGAGATCAGTGCCTGACACCACAGATAGGTACGGAGGGTGAGGTTCCTCTCACCTCATTTCAGCTGTCTAAAGATTAGCTATCTAGTTTAAACTTGTCATCTAGTCTCCCTTTATAGTCCATGGCGAGAGATAGGCACCTTTGTGGCAAAATTTGTCGAGGGTCCTAGCTGATGAATTTAATGTGTGTGTTTAGGCCTGAATTCAGCAAAGTACTTAAGCAAATGCTTATCTTTAAGCACATGAATGATCTGATCTCTGTTAAGTGGAGCACTTCAGCATGTTCTGAGTTTAAAGATTACCACGGGCCTAAGTGCTTTGCTGAACTGCTGAGCGTGGAGTTGGGCTTGGATCATGGCAGAGCACAAACCCGAAGCACAGCAGCGAGCCTGGAAAAAAGAGGGATTTGGGGAAGGGTGATGGGAGGAGGACAATGTTCAGAGGAAAACAATGTTCAAGGGATGGCTGAAAATCCCAGGTGAATAGAAGAGACTGGAAGGATTAGAAAGAGCCCTGGGTGGGTATCTCTGGTATCTGTGAAATTCCCAGTGGTCAGGGCAGGTGCTACTGCCACAGAGCAAGGTGACATTAGGTGCAGTGGGAATGAAACAAATCCAAAATCAATGAAAGGCAACATGGATTCAATGCAGGTGCAATGAATTTATGCACATCACCACAGGAAGTCACACAGGGCTTAACAGGATCAAACAAGAGGCTGAATATTTCTGATGCTATCCGGAGAGCGACAGAAATAACACCAAGAGGGAAAATAATGGTGTGACTACTCAGCATCCTTCTCTAGGGCTTGAGCCAGTTTCTAATGGCTAAAAATCAAGGTGCAGCATACAAGGGAATGCTGAGGGACTGCAGATAACCTCACAGCAGCCTCTGTGTGGATCCCTCACATAACTCTGAAGCTTTTTCTACCAACCACTGTCAGATTCACACTGAACTGATGTGAGTATCCATCCCTGTGGGTCTTCTTTTGAACCTTTGTATGTAAAAAATTCTAGAACAGTTTTAGCACTTAAATTAATGCCCTGAATTGAAATTTCAATCCCCAGCTTCTCCTGCAATTAATGGGTGCTGGTTGGAGCACAATGCTGCATTAGGAAAGGTTGGGTTGATATGGTGAAATTAGCCCAGTGAGACAACATCCATGTCTATAATATATTCTGAACTATATCTCATGTTTTCTAAACACCCTGTTCCACTTCATGCTGATAAAAGTGAGATCTTAACTATGTCCTGAACTACAGAGCAAAAACATCAGCTCAGGGGGGGTCTATATTTATGTGTGGTCCAGGTTTTCACATCTCTATCTGCACCCAAACCTCTCCTGGATCTGTTAAGATGATATGTCTTTCACTTCTTTTTCTAATCTTGGCATCGTTCTGCCTACAAATTGCTGACAGACATGTCATGCAGGTCCCATGGAAGAGACCAGGACAGAGGAGGCTGCAGGTAACAAACTTCTTGTAGGGAGAAAAAAACCCAAAGAGGCAGAAAGACAAGCAGGAAACCCAAAGTAAATGCAGAAATTCAAGTCCCACAGAAAAAAAAATAAAAGTAAAAAAATCATCATCAATGGCATTGTACAGCCCTATAATCTTTGTACAAGAGTGGATGTTTTGCCAGTTTGAGTTTGGAACCTTGTTTTATAACCATGTTCTTTGCACAGACCACTATCCTTGGAGACATCTCTCTCTCCCTTCCAGGAAGGACAAGTGATGCAAACATCTGACAGGTGACCCTGCCCGCAGCCCACGGTGAAAATCGTCACAACAGAAGCACTAAAAATTATTGCTGCACTTCAAATCAGGTGTCTCTGATGCCAGTGGCTGGGACAGCACAAAGGCTGGAGAAATCTGAGCTGTGAGGAATAAATTCCCCTATTTTCTTACAGGAAATCTTTGTATGACAGAGTAATTTGCCCATGAGGCTCCAAGTGGGAAACAAGCCTGAAAAACATCAGCATCTGGGGATTTTAGCTGTCTTGGTCTAACTGGGAAAACAGACAGGAAAACAAAGATGATTTACTTTCTTCTGGGGGGAAAAAAAAAGGACACCCAAGCAGAAAGTCAGAGGAATTACCTTCCCAATATTTTTTTTTCTCTTCTTATTACATATTCTTTTTCTTTTCCTGTGTGTGTGTGATAGTTACAGGAAGCTGATTGAAGATGTTTTATAGTGCATGTCAGGAAATATTAATATCACCTTTTAATTACCATACAACACCCTGAGTGCTTTTACAGGATGTGTTGAGGGGGAGAGCTTTATAGATAAAATGAGTAATAGAGCACCTTTCAGTACCTAAGGCCTTTGGAGTGATGAGCAGAAAATTAAATTCCAAAAACACCATCAATATTTCTAATGCAGATACATTGCTTCTAACTATTCTGAATCGTCCCTCATCTCTTAGTGTTTTGTTTCTCTGAAATGGTCTCCCTGGAGACAAGTGATTGCATGCAGTTCAGGGCTTTTCCTTAAAACAGATGAAATTGTAAGTTTTTAACTCCTGGAGCCTATGAAGAAAAACCTGAACAATGTTTTTAACATCCCAGGAGCTGATTAAAAGAAGCCCCATACTTTGTACCCTGTATTTATTGTCTCATTCTCTAAGCTCATCTCAAGTATTTGGACACCTGCCAGATGAGATATGAATATTCATTGCAAATTACCAAAATGCAAAGTAAAATAAGTGTTTGGACTGGCAGAATGTGGATGAGTATTCCTGGGGTTTGCTGAACACCCACACAGAGCAGCCACATCCCCCAGCACACAGCTCAACCCATGGTCACTGCTTTCCAAGGGCTTTGTGTCAGCCACATTCACAAAACTCCCTGGTGCTCACTGTGCCTTTAAACTTCATTCCTGCTGCTGAAGGTATTGCCACTGATTGATTAAAGTCTTGGCTCACCAGCCCAGGCTTTCTGCACTGCCCCACAGCAGTGGCTGTGGTAATGACCACAAGAAATGTGAATTTGTTTCTGTGTGAGGGGAGAGAACAACATATTTCCCCCAGTGGTCAGCAATCTGCATGGATTTCTAATAATCAGAGGGTTTTCTCTGGTCCAGCAGCATGCTGTAAAGCAAAGCTTATAATGTTGAAACAGTGATTGCTGGCAGATTTCTTCCTAATTTCTTGCCTAAGTGAAGTGCAGAGACCAATTTCCTATTTTACTGTTACCTTCAATAAAAATTAGCATTTAACTTGTCACAGGGAGCTATCTCTCATGCCAAGCAGTGTCACAACGTTGAAAACTCTGCACTAGTATGTTTCTGTTAGCTTTTTTCCAGCAGCAGGGCAGTTCCCAGAATAAAGGAGCCAAGATTCAATTCCTTGTAATTATTGACAGACGAAACCCATGTGCTTAACCAAAAGGCAGACACAGAAGTACAGCCCAGGGCCAAGTTTAATGGGCTATTGGTGATAGTCTGCAACAAATGGACATCTGAGAGATCTGTGCACTGCCTGGGAAATGAATGAAAATGGCTTTTTAATTATGCATCAGCTGTAGAAGTTGTTTGCAGCCAAGCCACTTTTAATGTTGAGAGGATCAAGATGAGAGTTTTCGTCCTGGGAGCTCTTGGGTTTGGTTGAAACTGTCTTGTCACTCAGGCTTTGCCTTTTGTGGTAGTTACAGGGTTTGGATTTGCTGCCACAGTCACATCCAGGTAGATGAGCTCTGTGCTCCTCTCCTCCCTGGCTGTGAGCAATGGTCCCTCCTGGTCCCTGCAGCTCCACAAACCGCAGCTCCTGCTCAGGTGCTCGTGTTGGCTTTGAGGAAGGTCAGCTGGACATTCTCACTGTGCTCCACAACAGCTGCTGGATTCAGGCCAGGTTCCCAAACCTACCCCACCCTGCAGTGCCAGAGCTGACTATTTTAAATACAGTAATTTCACAACTATAAGGCTCACCATTTTGACTAAAATTTTGATCAGAACCCGGAAGTGCGCCTTATAATCCAGTGTGCCTTATATATGGACAAAGATCAGAAATTTGCCAACCCAGAAGTGCAAGCTGCAAGCCGAGCTGCATGCCACAAGAGCCACGGCAGCCGGCGCTGGGGGCATGCAGGAGTGCCAGGGCCCCCGGCATGGGGAGGGCACCTGGGGCTGCGTTTAAAGGCTGCATCAATCCATGAAAAATGTTTGCAAATTGAGCACCTGCTAGTAAACCCCACAATCGTGCGATTCTGTTACTAATTTGTTACTTTGTTGCACGCGGATCCTCGCTGCAAAAGAAAAGTGCGCCTTACAGTCTGGTGCTCCTTATATATGGACAAAGTTTGGAAATTTGCTGACAACCTAGAAATGCACCTTATAATCGATGCACCTTATGGTTGTGAAATTACTGTATGTGTATTCTCCAATACACACAAGATCTCTTGACACTGCAATTAGCCGTGTGTGAGCAATGTGGGTGGGATCCATCTCATCCAATTTCAGCTTCTTAACACAGAGGTGTCACCCACCTGGGCTTTCCCTGTCATCAGCAGAGAGAGGCAAGCACAGCCAGAGGGTGATTCCTCCCACAGTTGCAGGTTGGATGAGGTGAGCTGGCTCTGGGAGCAGGGATAACTCCACAAGTTTTGGTGGTAGTCTAGACACCCCCCTGCAGCCAGACAGCCAATTCTGAGAGCAAACCCACCCCAGGTACCTGCTACTGTGGCAGGCAGTGATCTCAGTGAGGGGGCCTTTAATTAGCAAGAATCATAAATGTTGATAGGCATAATTGTCTGAGGGAATTTTTTTGGCTTATTGACATCTCAGAATTGCACCCCTTGTATCCCATTCCCCTGCTGAGTCCACAGCACCTGAACCAAATAGAACCAGGGCTAAAAAACTTCTGAATTGGTAGGTACTGTGTGTCTGGGCTTTGCCTGACCATCTCAGCAGGCTGAGCTTGCTAAAATATGGACTTTGGTAACACTGATGATGGGTTGGTGGATAAAGAGTTTCCTCCTTCATTTTCAACCCATTTCTTTTTTACAATCTTCAATATCAAACAGTTCTGAAAGTAGGATTTCATTTCTCTTCAATGGGAAGATCAGGAATCAGAAACAGATCATGGCTGGGACAATTACTAGGAAAAAGCTTTCTTTGACCCGGCCAAATTGAATGAAGGACCTCATGACTTGGTTCTTGTGAATAAACTGCAATGGAAACAACTGTGGTTGAACGAATGAGATAAAGATCATCCTCTTAGAGGGCTTTACATCAAAAAGATTGTCTTCATTTCTGTACAAGTGGGGCTTCTTTGTATAAGCCCATTGACTTTTTGAGTCATTTTGAGGGATTCTGTAGGTCTCTGAAGGATTTTCTCATGCAAAATCCCCAAGTCTCTGGCAGTAAACTATTTAATCACTTTTCATCTGAAATGCTCAGTAAACCTCTATTTTACGGGGGAAAAATGCAGCAAAAAAAACCTCAAACCACCAAACAAACAGGGACAACAACACATTCTTCTAAATGAAGTGACACCTTGCGCAGACTATTTCTCTCAAGTTGTTTGAAAAATTTGTCAAAACTGTGAAGTTTTGGGAAGTGCTGGGGTTTGACTGAAATCCACACCACTGAAAGAATGGTAAAACTCCAACTGACATTAAGTGGAACAGGATTAGGCCAAAGCTGAGTGTTTCTGAAAATCCCACACCACTATTCTTATCAGTAATGTCTGAAGGGAATGTGGCAGATGCTCACAATTCAGATTCACTTCAGATGTAGATCCCAAACTTAACATAATGAACTTGATTAATTCCAAGAAAATATAATTAGGACATGTTTATAGGCATTAAGCCATTCTGATGAAAGAAATATTTTTCAGTCTTATGAAGAACAAGTCATAACAGACTAGTGCAGGTTTAAAAATCTCAATATGATTAATGAATTGGATTGTACTTGTATCCGTAAGCAGAACAGTAAATTAATTCACTGGTGAATAGTAAGAGGACAAAAATTACCCAAACATCTTGTACCTTCAAGTGCAGTAAAACTTAGCAGCCCTACAGCACTTGAAGCAGCTTTCCATTTAAACCAAATTTAAATGTATATATACCTTAAAAACAGAAGACATCCCTCTAAGCTGAATTAATTACATTGATAGAACTATATTTATAGCCTTCAGACCTCAAGGATGAAAATACTATTTCTACATTAGAGAAGGATCTGAACTTTCCAGATGTTATTTTGCAAGTTTTAGCCTTACCTCTGATAGTCTTAAGAAACAGACAGGCTGCTTAAGGCATTCTTCCTTGAAATCAGAGACAGCACAGCAGCCCATCCAGCACGGCGAGTGAAAAGCTCTGGAAAGTCATTCCTGGGTTTAAAGCATTGCTTTGCATCTGCCCATTCAAAGGAAGCAATGGGACTTAGGGATTTTAAAGCTGGTGACTACAAAACCCAGTGAACGTCGCTTTCTGCAGTTGGCAGTGGGGAACAAAAGAGGAGCTACACTCCAACTGCTTCCAGGAATTCAGCCCAGACTTTGACAGACTTTCAAGGACTTTAAAGAGAGGAATGGGAAGGGAGAGCAGTTGGATGTGAGACATCCAAAAGACTTTGTGACCCGGAAGGATTTCTTTAAGCTGCAATAGATGTTCTGCGGTAGGCTTTGACAAATGTGCTTAAATAAACAAGATGGGCAAAAGAAGTTACACTTTATACCATTTTCTGGAGACAAAAGGACAGCCCAGCTGGAAGAAATACTATCTGTTAGTTTGTCATGGCTGATTCTCTTCAACTCACAAAGTCTTTGGTAATTGGGTGGGATTAAGAGAAGTTCAGTGCATTCCTGATTTTTGTATACCAGTGATAATGATGCTCATGATATACTTGGAAACTCTCCCCATTTTACATGTTCAAAGCATTGTATAAACATCACTTAATTAACAGTTGCTAAACAGAGCTTTATTCAGGTGCTTCTGATATGCCTTTGAAGGGTACATTAAGTACTTAGATGGTATACTGTGAAACAATTTGATATATTTGTTCCTTTTAATTGAGCTTTTCCATGTTTACATACATGATACAAGGTCACAAAACACGATTGCACAGGTGCTGGAATGGAGAGGGACCGCAGAGGCCCAAGGGGATACAGAGAGCTGGAATGAGATGAAGCTAGAAAGGGAAATTAGACAGGTATCAGACAGTGTTTGCTGCTGACTGAAAACTGGAGGACTCCTGAGTGTGCTCTGGGCTGTATTTATGGCAGGAGATGTGTTGGCCAGAATGATGCATGAGAAAGAGCAAGGGAAGCAAGAGAATTTCAGACACACGTCCCAGAAATGCCATGGAAATATAAGTTCTAGTCCAAAGGACATCAAAGTCAATGGAAAGATTCTTACTGAGCGCAGAGAGCTCTGGATCCCAGGTTTCCCAAGGGAAATTGTGAAGGTGTCATTTCTGGCTCACTTTAAAGCTAAAAAAAAGCCCCAAAAACCCATAGAAGAGTAATCTGCACTTAGAGGGGTCACAACCAGTGTCTGAATTCTGCTCTTGCAAAGCTCAATGATCAAGGGGCTGGTCCATCCCAGCCTTCTTTATTTTTTCTATTTTCATTAAAACTGATAGATGCACTGAAGTCCAACCAGAGCTACTAACCTAGTAACAACCTAGTTACAGCTGATAAAATAAAAAACTTTTCCAAAAATTGGTTATAAAAAGCTATTACAGCAGACAGAGCAAATGGCCTGAGAACAGTGAGTGTTGCCTGTAAGTGTAGTCCTTAAATAATGATACCAAGGCCACATCTGTCATAAAAAGGACAATTCTACTGCTGTCTTTTGTCTGCCATTGTCTTCTGCATTTGGTTCACTGAACAAGAGAGGGAAGTTTACATGGTTGTTAGAAATGACTGGAAATGCCTGGGGACTGTGGTCTTTACTCTAGATTTTAATTCTTCCCATAACATATTTTTCAGAGATAATCTGATTTAGGGAGGAGACATAGTTTTGTCTCCACTGTTTCCCCAGAGATTTTGACCTCTTCAGCTCCTGGATTCCACCCCTCTGACCACCATAAATATGAAGACTATCCACGGATTGTGGTGGTGTATTTAGCCACACTCATTTACAAAGCTTTTTTCCACCCTGTTCCCAGTTTCCAGCTTTTCCTCTGTTCTTTTTCCTACACTGAAATATCTTCCCAATTCATTTTTTTTCCTCCTGTCTGTCCAGCAATCCCCCAAAGTCTGCCCTCATACACTTACCATGGGAGTCTCTGTAGGACACTCCACTTACTAAAATGCGTGGAATTTCTTGGTCCTACTAGTTAGAACATGATTTGGTCTTCATTCAAAGTGAAAGGCAAATATTTGTCTGGCAAGGTGACTCTGAGCATTTACTGCGTGTTACTTATCCAGTTGAGTCTTGGCAGTTCTCCCTGCCTCGCACAGACTGACTCTCCTCTCTCTAGATTTTTATGCTCAAGTAGAGCTCCTCCTGACTCGCTCTGCTGCTGAGACAAGCAGTGCTAATTTCCATTCTCTCACTGTGGGGTGGAACTCTGCCTTGCCATTCATGCCTTGCCCAGCTGAAGCACAAAGCTCAGCCCTTCCCCTACCCACAAAAGTAAATTTGTGAAGGACCACAACTCGCCCAGGCAGGACAGTATGGAGCCCATGTAAAAACTTTGCTGGATAGACAAAACCAAGTCCTAAAATGGGATAAACTTTTATCTTGCTCCTCACAAGGCTAGAGCAGCCATTTCTCTCTGTGGGATCTCACATGAAGAAATCAGTTCTTGTGAACATTTCACTCCCTCCACCCTGGTGAAGGACACTTGCTGGCATGTCTCCAACCATGCTAGAAGATTACTGAAGCCTCCTGGAGGTGAGCCAAGCCATGTCACATCCATGGGGCCCACTTTGCATTTTTGGCTTGTATGTGATTTTTGTTTTCAGCTATGGTGGATAAAGTTTTCAAGTATATGATTCATTGGTGCTTTGTGTCAAGCCTACAAATCTTTACTTCTAAAAGCCTTCCCTTGCTCTTAAATTATATGCCAGCCAAGCTAGAAAGGCAGAATTGTCATTCAGAGGCTTGCATATGGCTCAAGTGAAAATTGCTTAGTAGGGGGTGATGTGACTTTATGATACCTATGCTGTCAGCTGAGGAGGGCTTTTTATAGTTAAATGTGATGACAACTGCACCCTATTTATACCAATGAACTTAGCCATATCAAAATAGTAACATCAAGAGGAATATCCTGGGCAAAGAAATTCATACTGCTCAGTTTACGCTTTAAAATAAACATTTCTTTAGCTTACAATTGATCATTGGCTACAAACATTGCAGAAGTATTTTGTGGCTTTGACTCCACCCTGAAAACAAGAGGAGGTTTGGGCTTGGCTCTTTCAGGTTTATGGGACTAGCCAGGCACATGTGGATATAGGTTGCCATCCCTACATCCAAACATCCACAGCACCACTGGACATTTCACTCTGTCTCCAGGGCAATTTGATCAGCAAACAACCAGCAAGGGAAGAGAACTTGTAATTTCGTGGTTTGCATTGCTCCTACCATTACTTTTATTTTTATTATTACTATGAAGGGGGTCCAGTGCCTCTGCCCTCCAAAATTTTGCCTTAAGCCAGGAGGAGCATATTTTCACCAGCTGAGTGCAGGGTGGAAGGAGTGTAGCTGGAAGCCAGGCACCCCCTTTGTACCATGGAATTTTTGGGGGTGTCTTTAGGCCACGCTGAAAAGAGAAGCAGCATTCCCCAGCTCTCAGCTTTCACCCTCCTCCTGAGAGCTCCCGAGCAGCTGAGCACAGCAGAGCAGTGCAGAGATTTTAAACAGAGTTTTTTTAATGGAGTGGGCAGGCTGCTGCCCATGGTCCCAGAGGAGTTATTCACTGCCCAGCCCACTTAGCTCTGTGCTGTAGGAAGATTCACCTTCAGAGGGTAGGCAAGGCTTGCCTGCCTCGCTGAAACAAAATTCAACTTTCAATAGCCACATTTGCTCTTTTGCACCCTGTGGTATGATTACCAGAATTCAGTCTGCTCCCAAATCCCCCTTCCCACCGGTTCCCACAGCTTTGGAACAGTTTAGAGGTCACTCTGCATTTTGCTCCATAGCCCTAATTACTACTCAGCACTATAATTGATACGTTAAAGCCTATTAAAGTATGGAGCCGAGCCACTGCTTTACAGTCACTGCACTTGTAATGCCAAAAATCACTTACAGTTTGTTTCTGTGCTTCATTTCAGCTACTTTTAAATAAATGTCTCTCCCCAGGACCTGGACGATGCGAAAGGGATTTAGTCTCAGAGTGTGAAAGTTGCAGCCTGCAGCACCAGAAAAATAAAGCGTTCTTACAAAGCTATTCAAATGGATTTCCCTCACTGATTGCTCCAGCCAAAAGTAAATTATAAGCCAGACATTATCAAAGAAAATCAGTGTAGCACATTCCAGTTCATTTCACTGTACAGCAAGGATTTGAATGCAGAGGTGCAGGCCCTCAGTCACATTTTCATATTTGCCAGGCAAGCTCACACACCAGAGCACACTTTATTTATACATGTATACTTTAACTATCACTTCTGTTATTTATTATGGCAGAGGATGCCTTCAGGACATTCTTGAGGGGATGAGCTGTCAGGCATGCATATAAAAACGAAGCAGCAAAATCAAGTACAATTAAACTTAGCAGAACTATTAAAAGCCTTAGACACCCAGCAGTCAGGCAGGGCTACTGCAGGACATTTCTAAAAGCTCATGAATACAAGATAAGAGGGGAAGGGGCTGCCAAATGCCAAGGTGGAATGTGTGCTCTTGCATATAATTTCAAAAGAAACACTGGGAAACAGAGGGAAAGCAAGAGAGCTCAAACTGTGCTTGTGTCAGGACAACTTGTGTCAGAGCAAAGAATAACAAGGAGAAAATACAAATGCTGAGATAAATATAGCTGCAGTTTATTAGAGAACAGCACTCTCAAAATCTAGGAAATAGAGGAATTTCTCCAGGAAAATTCCACAAACACAGAAGGATTCAAGCAAACTCTACCTGTTTCAAGAAAATTAAATATTCTGCAGCTAACACCATGCTGGGAAAAACCAAGTCAAACTGAACTTTTTATAAGCTCTTTTTAGAAATAGTTTGGCCAAAGTTTCAAAGGCACCTCCAAAGTCACTGGGCACTTCTATTCAGGCATAGAAATAGGCACACACAGGCTCACAGGGTTTGCTCTCCCATTAGCTTTGTTTCTTCCATCTGAGTCTTTTAAGGAGGCTTTGCAGACATGGAAATAAATCCCCTCCATTTGCCCCACAACCAGACTGTCAGGTGCTCCAGGTAACACATGGACTTGTCTTCCAGCCCCAGGACAAACCTGGAGTGACACCCACAAAACCCAGAGCTTCAGAGGAGCTCAGCTTCCTGCCTTGTAACAGCATCTGCTTGGATTTCTCCAGTGCCACACTCAAGAGAGACAGAGATGGGGGCACAGACAGAAATTAATATCTAAAATCAGTGGGGACTAAGGGGTCTGACACCTGAGACAGCAGGAGGCTGGATTTCCCAGCACTGACCCAATCCCTGCAGCTCCCACAGGGTTCAGCACGTGGGACTCTGCTTCATCTTTCAACCAGGACCTGGATTTGGCTGCCGTGAAGGAGAACCTGGGAAATGCAGAAGCTCTGCATCAACTGCACCTTGAACAGCACAGGGAACTGCCCCACTCAGAGCCTGCAGTGACACCAGAGTGACAGCACCAAGTAAAAGCCGCTTGTAGGAGGAGAAGCCCCATGGAGGAGGGCATGTGAGGGATGTGTGGAGCCAGGGTGGTCCTGTTTAGGACACCTATTAAGTGAGGACAAACAGTTGGACACCCTCCTCCTCCATGCCCAGCCTCAGCAGACTTCCCCCTCTTTTCCACTTCTTTCCTCAGTGTTTGCAGATGCAGTGTGGGACCACACATTCAGATTTAACCTGACAGGACATTCCCAGTGGCAAAATGATGCCCAAACAACCTCAGCCTCTTCAGATCAGGCTACATTCCAGATGTGATCCTCACAGCTGTATTACATATCCAAACTCTGCATATCAAACTCACATCTTTGTAAGGAACCAGCAGCTTCTGCAACTCTTGCCTTTAGCTAGAACCAGAATAGTTTGACTCTCACTAAATTCTCCCTACCCCTGGCACACCTGGGACAGGGTCAGACTGCTCTCCCATCTCCTGAAAGAAGAGGATTTTATTCTGGGGCCATGTAAAGAAGAGGTGGATCTCAGCTGATGAGATGCAGCTCAGCTTTGTGAAGATGAACTTTAGTAGTTTAACAGAATACCCAACTCTCAACTTGCTGGGAGGTGCCATCATAGCTCTGGGAGAGCCCTGGACTGACAAACTGCAGTACGTGCCTCATCCATCACCCCGCTGCACGGGAGCTCTGAGCCAGACCCAGCCAAAGTCAATAAAGTGCCACGAAGATTCAGGATAAAATTCAACTGGAACAGCAGTAATTGTGTCTGTCACCCTCTGGAGATGTAGAGAAAAAACTCTCTGACACTGTTCAAGGCCCTTTAAGCTGCAAGGCAGAGTGGCCATGGAAAATCCTCGAGCTGGATGAGATTGTCCCAAGGAGCTGCTGCAGAGCCAGTGGGCAGGAGCTCCAAACAATTTGTTCCATTTGAGATAGACTAAGAGACTTTTCCATTATTATTTCCAAGCCGGACAAGAACAAGTATTTTCCTGCCATCTGAAATACATCCTACTAGTGTAATACTGGTTTAAGGAAAGAAAGGGAAAAAAGAAACCTATTCAAAAATTACTGCAGTCAAGCCGTGCCCAGGAAACATTGGGGAAAACAAATTTTGTCATGTGGGCACTGGAGCATAGATGGATGCTTTTAACCAAGAAGATGATTGTTGTGCTAAGCTGGCTCTCTTTGTGCTCCTCAAATGGGGCTATGGATTGCAAAATTAGTAGTTAATAATAAAATGTCAAAGGGTGAAGGAAGTGCAGGTTCCCCCACATAGCTAGATCCCTGTTTGGGAGCTTCCGAGCAGTTTTCCACATCCCTTTGCTATTCTGCCATGCTGCCAAAACATCCAATCAATGGAGCAGTCATAGTTGTGCTTTTTGTGCTATTCATCCCCGGGCCCTCCACGTCGGGCAGACGCAGCTCATTCATCTCACGAGGCACCAAACAGAAGCCTGGTGCTGGAGGCATCCGTCCCCTGCTGACTTGGCTCAGCTCTTCCTCACCATCAGGGTCTCCCCTCATCACTGCTGGCCCTTGGAGCTGCTCAGCCCATGAAATCCCTGCTCCTTCCTTCCCCTCGATGAAACAGAACCGCAATTGTCAAGGAAATGCTTGCCGTGATCTAATAGGTCATTCCTATCTTTAACTTCTATCATTCAAAATAGAAGGAAATAATTTTCCAACCATTTGAAAGTTCGCATTGTGAGCAAAATAAAGCAAAGTTCACCAACCTTTGATTTGCTTTGTGAGTTTTTCCTCTTATGGGTATTTAAAGAAATCAGATGTGACAATTCTGGATAATTTAATTCTCTAAGAAAGGTCAAAAAGCTCCCCAAAATAGAGAAAATATAATGTTTCCAAAAGGCTGCTAAATCATTTCCAGTAGATTTTGAAATAATAATTATTTTTTTTTAAAACCCCTCTGTTTCTCTGCCAAGTGCCACCAAACAAATCCATATTAAAGCCAGAATCCTCTCATACAGACTAGTGCTGCACACCAGAAAGATAAGTTTCCTGATCTGAAAATTAATCTGAGTCATGTCTGCATTTTAGCATTTGTGAGGAGCACTTTTGTAATACTGCTAATTCCCTGATTAGTCTGACAGGACTTTTTTTCCCCAGATAAAGGGATTCTGTAACGCAGCAGACATTACCACATTGTCTTTGTGCTGTTGTAACTGCAGAGGGGAGGAATTGCAGGCTGGGATTTTCAAGGGCACATCAGCCATTTGGTTCCAGCTGAAACTCCACAGAGCTGGGCACCTACCCTGGCCTGTAACCATCAGGCTGCAGCTCTCCAAAACGTACAGCAGGGATTTCAGCCCCTCTGGCACGGATTCCTGAGCTAACCTCACCTCTTACATTAATAATATCAAGATTTTCCTTCTCCAGCAGAGAGTGGGGCTGGATGAAATTCAGCTTGCTAAACCCTTTTTTGAGGGCTCACATGAGACTCTCCTCCTAGAAGAACGAAGAGAGTCTTTTCAGCCTCTGGCTATTGTGCACATCACAGCAGGTGAAAGCATTGTCTTACAGCTCCTTCCATGTTTTCTGTGCAAACTTTCACTACATCATTTCTCTAGAGGCTTAAGGAATGGTGAGGGGTGGGAGAAGGGAGGAGGACAAAAGGGCTGATGGATGCTTTGGAAAAGCTTCAGTGCTGGCATCCTAAAACTTAATGTTCTTGCGTGTGTGAGCACCTCCATGAGGAATAGACAAAGCCTGCTAGATGAGCTCACTGGGAATACAGTGAGCCAGTGACATGACTGTGCTTCATGCTAACTTCTTACAGTGTCAGTCCTGGGAAAATAAAATAAAATCAGAAATGTCTGGCCCTGAGTCAAGAGCAGCTCTGTCTGTAGGGCTACGTGGTCATGTTGTGTCCTGGTCATCTAATTGTGGATGACATTACCAAAGAATGAAAAATTAGAACAAAAGACACAGGCAGACCTATCCCCACACATGGGAAGGGCAAATCAGCTCTCAGCCCAGCTGCCTCCAAACACTGATTATTGCTACAACTTTCTGAAAGCCAGTGGTCACTAAGGACATTGAGCAATGTGGTGTCTCCTTTGCAACACAGCATCTCTGGGGCAAGGGCTGTATTTTGGGCTGCAACCATTTGAAGTCTGCTTGTTGCTCTCACGATTACCACCCAGGGCTCTCACCATTCCCCACTCACTGCTCTCACCATAATCTACTCACTGTTCTCACCATTCCCAACTCACTGCTCTCAACATAATCCACTCACTGCTCTCACCATTCCCAACTCACTGCTCTCAACATAATCCACTCACTGCTCTCACCATTCCCCACTCACTGCTCTCAACATAATCCACTCACTGCTCTCACCATTCCCCACTCACTGCTCTCACCATTCCCCACTCACTGCTCTCACCATTCCTCACTCACTGCTCTCACCATTCCCCACTCACTGCTCTCACCATTCCTCACTCACTGCTCTCACCATTCCCAACTCACTGCTCTCCCTAATAGCAGCTCAGGCACAAAAGGCAGGTCCCACTGAGCTCTGGAGGTGAGAGCTCCTCACCTCAATAACAGGCATGAACCACAAGTGGGAGAGAAAGAGAATTTATCAGTGTTGTAATGAATTACCCTGCAATAGAAAATTGATACTTGTTCTCCAGCTAGGCATTTTCCAAAGGTTTTTTCCCAGCTCCCCCTAATCCCAATCTGGTTATCAGGGGCAAACCAGCTTGGCTGCACCTGCAGCCACACAGCAAATGCCTGATGCCATCACTGAAACCAGAGTTTGTCCCTGAGTACCTTCTCACGTGGAATTCTGTCATGACAATCTGTTTAATGGCAAACTGGTTTAGACCAACATCTGCACGGCTGAGATCAGCTCCTGCTTGCC
Source organism: Sialia sialis (assembly GCA_009812075.1). Classification (NCBI taxonomy): domain Eukaryota; kingdom Metazoa; phylum Chordata; class Aves; order Passeriformes; family Turdidae; genus Sialia; species Sialia sialis. Next base: position 5,828,453 of record VRYO01002014.1, on the reverse strand, counting down.
CTGAGGAGGCCAAAGGGGACGTACTTGAGCAGTGACTCAGCAATAATTCCATCACAGATATTTATTAACTGCATGTTTGGCACCGACTGGTGATGTCAGAGGTCCTCACGGTGATTGTCACTATCAGCACCGCTGCTCTTTGATTTCCTGCTCCTCCACCTGCCTCTCCCAGGAAGTTTCTGGCTGTGGCTTGCACTCTCTGCCCCAGATATTGCAGGCGAACAATTGCATGTGTTCCAGCATCTTTTTTCTTAATAGTTTTTTTCAAATGATGTGAACTTTCCTGCTGTGAGTGGATCATAAAAATACAGACAAGCTCTCACTTAGTAGGACACCTACAAATTCACCCTCTGCCTAAGTATGTTTGGAAATATTATTGGCTCAGCAGGGAATTGGAAATGAATAAAGCAAATGTATTGAAGCATTCACAATACCTGATAGATAAATAGGCTGCACAAACCCAGTTCAATTGGTTAATTATGTCTTTCCACTACACAAAAAGCTTATGTAATAATCCACTCTTTTCATAATCCTATAAACATATCTTTTTCTTGAGATAACTTATTTTTTTTGGGTCAACGGGAATTTAACCATGGATTTTAAGTAAAGAACAATTAGACCTAAATACAATAAAGTCCCAGAAAATGTAGCAATATCTTGCTTTAAAAATAACAGTTTTGTATAAAACAAAATAAAAAGGTTTGTGTCTAGTCAGATGATCTCAGTACAAAAATGCAAAGAAGAAAAAAATAAGAAAATATTTAAAAGTAGACCCCTGGGAAGACAAAACTGCAGTATATTAAAAGAACGATAACAGGATTGGCACAAAATAGAATATTTTAAATACAGACCCGTGGTTCTCAGCCTCTTCTGTACCATGATCCCATACTTCAAGGGAGAAAAATTTGGGACCCTATCTATATAGCCATCAAGAAATGATGAGTGGTTGCCTGTTCCCTAGGGATGGAGAACCACAGATCCCACACAGAGGATAAGGAACCAAAACCCCTTGGAAATTCAGGAGTAGTTCCAAACAGCCTTTGGAAGGATTTAACTAGGTAATTTCTTAATCATTAACAGTAATCTATCACCTAGTCTACAAGTTTTGTTGCTAAAATATGTTAATACCAGAAAATAGGCCCCTAAACCATTTAGGTATCTTGGGAAATGTTAATCTCGGATCTCAAGACCTATTTGCAAAAGAGATTTGGAAATCAGGACTGCCTTGCTGAAAAGATAATCAGCAGCTGAGAGCAGCCCAAGCTTTGTGCCATGGCTCAGGTTTCAAAGTCCATGAGAACCTGGCTGATGACTCCTGTGCCTCTCGAGCTGTGTCATCAGCCACCTGGAGCCACGAGGACCCTGCACACCAGTTATCACCAGAGCAACCTCCAAGGTGTATCTCTGCAGCATCCCTCACCTCCTTGCCTTGGTCTCACCCTGGCTGCTGTTGTCCTGCACCCTCTGGGGAACTCTTCCATTCTGGAAAGTGGTTCTGAAAACATCTCCAGGTGGTTGTTCCTCTGTTGTTACTCATCTGCTGATGAAAAGGAGGCTGATTTAGCTGCCAGCATAAGTACAAATACATTAATAGGAGCTCATATCCCCCCATCAAACGCTGAACTCTCTGGGAATCTTGCCTGCTGTGTTCTGTTTAAAATGTGAGCCCAGTGCTTGATGTCACCTTGTGCTCTTTGTCCCTCACACCTCGTAGTCTCAGGCCTATGGCAGGGCTGTGGCATTGATGGACTCCTCTTTCTCTCTTTCTGGCTTGGGCTTTGGTTCCAAAAAAGGAGCAGAGTTCAACTGGAGAGTGTCACTGACAGGAACATCCTTCTCTGACCATCTCACCCAAGGGGAAGGTGATTATGAATCTGTGCCTTAGCTCAGATTTCACTTCACTTACCCCTTGTTTCTTTCAGCAGACATGGAGAAGTTTCAGTTAGAAAGTTAGAAGATGTCATAGGCTTGTTAACTTGAAAATATTTTATGGCAGCATCCTCACCTAAAATATGAGCCATAGTCTCCTCAGTGGTCTTACCCAACTAACTGAAATGCCCAGTGAATATAAAAAAGCACTGGGAAGGCACTCTACATTCAGAGAAAGTAGATTTACATCATGATCTTCATGACCCAGAAGAACAAGTAATATATTCATCACTCAAATGTCATAGCTGTCCTCCTACATGGGGAATGATCGTGGACATGAAATGCACATTTTTCCCCTGTTGAGATCAATGAGCCAGAGCCACCTTTTCTCTATCTCTTGTTTTTTTTTTATTTTTTGGAAGAGGTGTTGGTGGTTTTAGCCAAACTCGGAATCAAATCTCTTGCTAGCAAGCGATCTTCTGCAAAAATTTTCCTTGTGCCTGGCCGTGCTGCAGAAAGTGGATGTGACTGTCTCCATGTGAGGCTCCTCAGAAGCTTATCAATAGGGCATGGCACAGGAATGAGAATTTCAGCAAGGAAACAGAAAAGATCACTGAAATGTCAGGAAGGCCCTCACACATGCATAGACAAGACAAAAAGGACTTTCATGCACACAATGATTTTTTTCTTGTCTCTGACTGAGATGGCCAAACACAGAGCAAATTTTCTCAGTCTGGCCAGACTTGGGTGGGCTCTGTCTCCTCCCAAAGAGGGAAATGTTTATTGAGGAACAGAACTTAATGGTGTCTCTATGTGATGTTCGAATGAACCTGACTTAGGGGCATCTGGGGAGAGATTCAACAGCTTTCCAGGCAGTGTTGGTGAGACCCAGGGCTGCTTCTTCCTCCTTAAACTGCTCATCACTGCTCCAAGTAACATTCCTGGCATTTCTGCTTCCTTCTGCAGGCTGGATATGCAGGAAGCACCCACTGTGCCCTGCTTGGGATGAGGCCTCACTTCACCACTGCTTGTGAA
>VRYO01002014.1:5812486-5824549 GCA_009812075.1 Sialia sialis | reverse complement strand
CCTGCCTTTCTTAGCAGACACCTGTCCTCCAAACCAGGACACCTGTGTTCCCAGGGGCTGATGAAGATCTGGGCTCTGACCTCTAGGCTTCCAGCAGTCCAGGACATGCCATGTGAGGGTCTACCCCTCTGTCTTTTCTTCCTCAGTCCGCTGTTCCATTGTGTCCAAGCCATACCAGGAGGAACAGTCAATGAAGGGGCTTTATCTTCTGCTACAACAGAGGTGGTGACGTCTCACACCACTTGTATATGATTCACCAAAAAATGCCTGTGACTCTCCTGAGCACAGCAAGGATTGATGAAAAGAAGGCACTTCTGCCATCAGCTTTGAAGATTCACTTCTCCCTCAGATCATGATATGTCTGACCAGGTTTTCTAATTTATGTCTCATCAGAATGAGAAGAGAAATCCAAGCAAATACAAATAAATTATGGTCAGCACTCTTGGCTGGCCTGTGAACTGTTAATGATTTTCTGTTGTTCTGTTATATTCATTCATCCATGAGGTGTTTTTGTGGTGTTACAATAGAGCCTCCCTGTTCTGTGCTACTGCAGACCAGCCTCTCCAGTGCATTTATATAATTTGTATCAGTAAAATGTTCATGTCTGCTAATACATGAGACAGCCAGAGATAAGAAAGAAAGTTTGCTCAGGGGGAGGAAAAATACCGTCGGCACCAGACTTAGCTGTTTCACTTAATAGCTTTCCTGGAATATTCCCATGTTGCCAATAGGAGATAGTAACTTCAGTGGAGCCATCTCCTTCACACAACTTATGGGAGTGCAGAGTGTGGGGAAGATGAGTTCTTAGAGCTACCTTTGGAAATGCAATAGGCTGGCCTGGCTCGCTCAGCCCCGCTGCCTGTTACCCGTTTAATAGCAGGAGAATGAAATGCATCTGTGTGGATCTATTTCCACTGGGCTGAATGCTTCTTCTGCAGCCACCAGTTTAATCACACCATGCTCCAGGCTCTGCTCCCTGCTGAGAGCTCCCAACCACCCCATGGCTGATCTGTCACTGGGGCAAAAGCCCTGGGATCAACACTGCAGATGGGAAGAGTGAGAAGCCATAGAAACACAGAATGGTTTGGGTTGGAAAGGGCCTTAAAGCTCATCCCATTCCAACCCCCTGGACACCTTCCACTAGACCAGGCTGCTCAAAGCCCCATCCAAACTGCCTTTCACACCTCCAGACATCCACTGCCTCTTTAGAAAGCCTGTGCCAGGGCCTCACCACCCTCACAGGGGAGAATTTCTTCCTGACATCTAATCTGCCCTCTCTCAATTTAAAGCCATTACTCATTGTACAGACTTCTGGTTCCTACCTTCCCTTTTTTCCTGGAGAAGTCTGTCTAGAACACAGAACCAGGTGACCCCTTCCGAAGAGCAGCAGCAGCCATGGTGAGACACGTGGGCCCCTGTCCCCTCTCAGCTCTGGAACTCCAGGCTCTGCTCTCATCACTCTGGATGTGGGGTCCCCTCTGTCCTGCTCCTTCCTCTCTGTTCAAGCCCCCCACCAACCATCACTCTCCTCTCTTGTGAGTCTTTTCCCCCCTTTTCTGATCTCTTCCCTCTCTATACCAGTTTCCTCCCCCTTCACGCATTTCCTTCTCTTCTTTCCACTGTTGTTTTTCCACCATTCTTCCCTCCTAGCTCACCCGTAACATCCCCTTCCAAACTCCCCCCCAAGGCATTTTGTCTCACTGGAACTCTCCTGCAGGAAAGAATGACTGGGCTCATAAAACACAGCTAAATCTCTGCTTAGGCACATCTTTCCGCTTTCCCCTTCCTCCCTCTCTCCCCTGCACACTGCAAGCTGGGGGGGATGATTTTCCTGCCTATCTGCTGGCACACACTGCACGCTGTTGTTCTGCTGAGCTGTGAACCTCCCCAGCGCTGTAGTAAAATCAAGTGGCTTAGACAAGGGACACGGTGGATATATTTGCCTTGTTTCTTGGAAACCTGAAAGCCAAAAACCTGTTTAGTAGAAAATGGCTGGACATTTTTGCACTGGGAGCCGGAGGAGGGAAGAACTTTCAGCCAAAAAAATATCAGTTTTCTACTTGAAAATGGAAATGTAACTAAAGCAAATACTAATAAAAATGTTCTACTCACAGTACAGTTTCCATCTCAATGGAAGAATTTCTAGCAGTCTTAGCACAGTATTTTCTATAACTTATCATGTATCATGCTTATTCTGTGAGAAGTCTTTATGTACAAAAAGAAAACCTTTTGTGGCTTTCTCTTGGTATGAAAGATTTTTTCAAGATTAGTCACCATTGTCAGCCTTCCTGGTTGAAAGGATTTATTAGAAATCAGTAAAAGATCCAAACATGAAATGCAAGGTCCTGATAGTTCATTAGATTTCCAGTAATGAATTCTTCAAGAATGAATGATTTTCACTAAGTAATAAAGCTTCGTATAGTTGTTTTAAATTCTTCAGGTCCCACACTCGACACCCCAAAAATCTTGAGAAAATCTCATTTCACAGTTTCCCATAAAACCAGGTGCAAAACAGCTGCTTTGGGCATGGAGGGATTCCTGAAGCACTTCGTTGGTATCAGTAGCCAGTGCAAAACCATGAAATTGGAGGGATTTTGATAGGTACATTCCCAATCCCGCAGGAAGGTGCCATGGAGGACAGCATGGCTGAGCGTTTCCCACATTTGCAGGAGGGACATTCACGCAGTCAGGTTTTCCAAACTGGGGAGTATTGCAGCAATTTGCCCATGTTTCACTGCTGGAAATGCTCTCAGCTGGCTCTGCAGTGGCTGCTATGGGTCACTGACATCCCAAAGCTCACTGAGAGCATCCACAAAGAGAGGAACTTTCCAGCTTTCCTTAATGACCCTCACAAAGATAAATGGCTTTGGATATTTTGTGTGGCTTTCCTGGGGGGCTGCTGCCTTCCCCACCCACCTTCCCCAGAATCACTTCTTTGTATATGTCCATTAAGGCCTTAGGTAAGAGGGAGATTTTACCTATAACACTGTCCAAAGCCAATTAAAGACAAAATTTCTCCATAATTCATCTTCTTCAGCACTACTTTGATTGATCACCAAGTTTCCTTCTGCTGAGTACCTGCCCTACTACAAGCCTTGCTTTAAAATCATTCTCTCCAGAGAGGTTCTGTGGGAGCTGTAATTTAATTTAGGTGATTCAGCCCTAGAAACATTTACCACCTATGCCCCATTCTTCCTCCACCAAACTAAGTTCTGCAGCTTTACAGGAATATCATTTCAATGACCATGTTTTCATCCACCTGGAGAAGGAAAAGGGTGAGATCATGTAATGTAATAAAGCCTGTAAAATTAAACTTAAATCACTGAGGAAGCAAAAGAAGCAGCTGCAGGTTCTAGGTTGCTGGATGTTGGGGGTTTTATTTTGGGGCTTTATTTTTTTATTAGAACTCAATTGAACTACTTACTGTTCATCCTGTTCATCGTTGATTTAAAAATATGCTGTTCTTAAGTACAGGTTAGGTATTTCACTCACTATGTATGGCATCTGAAAAAGACATAATGATATGTGCTTCAAGGAGTCAAAACAGTGAATCAAACATTGATGCTGGAAGAATGACAGTTCTTTTTTCCACCTCTACTTTAAATGATTATTTTAAAGAAGAGCACTGTGCAAATTGCAACAGCTTTAGCAAGACAAGTCACCTACTGGGACAAAGTCTGACTCCACTGTACTGTAAAGGATGTTTTCTAGGTGGTCATTCTGGCTATAAGACAGACACCCGTGATATTCCTACTGTGAGGAAAGTATTCAATTTTCATCATTTGCTTAAAAAAGTACCATTTTGTTTTAACAAATGGGAACATAAATGAAGGATATTTCTGTGTGCTTCACTTACATGAATATTTCCCAGTGTTTTTATATCTCTGATCTCCAAGGAATAATGTTTTCAATTTCCTTCTGAAATGTAAAATAAGACCTCTGGGCTTAAGGACTCCATAAACGATAGTTCTTACTTGCTTTCTATTTAATTAGCATGAAACAGATCATGTAATCATTTGGGGATAAATCCTGACCCCTCTGGAGAGAGAGGAGGGAAAAGAATAAAGGAATTTTCTTCTTTTGTCAGTAGCAAACAAACAAATGCAAAAAATATATGAGGATGAACTGGCATTTACTGTTCTATGGAAAAGTCACCCTCTAATCAGAGTGGCAGGCTGGCTAGTGACAGAGCTGATCAGAAGTTGAAGAAGGCATTTTAAATGCTGCTCCACATGCTTTTTGTCATTGCAAATTGCAGAATCATTAAATGGTTTGGGTTGGAAGAGACCTGAAAGATCATCTAGTTCCATCTTACTGAAAGTGAACCAGTTTTTAACTGCTAATCCAGAGGGTTTCCTTTCCACTGTCTGAATTACCTGCATATTCCAGGTCAGCTTTTGGTTAAGGGAAGTCCACAGATGGTGAAGAACCATTATATAACTGTGTCCATAGGCCAGATGAAACCTTGGCCCAGTGCTCTCAAAACTGTCACTATTTATTGACACTTCTCACATTTTTCCACTGAGAAACCTGCCTCTGCAAAAGCAAGCTGCAGTGCTCACACAGCCCATAATTGGTTAGAGACACACAGCTGAGCCTTGCAGCTCGCAGACTCTGGAGACCAGAGCACAGGGACCAAACCCAGGTCCATTTTCCATCAGCATTTCTCACAGCCCAAAGCTGTGCCCCATCCCTTCCCAAGGAGACAACAAATTTGATGGCACAAACCATTTCTTCACAGCCTGGGTTAGCCCTGAGCAGGTGAGGTTGGGAAGCAGCTTTGAGGGTGGGAGTGGAAGGAGTACTTTAAATCCCATTATTACCCTGCCTGGGCACCTTTTGCTTTAACACTGGGCAGCCAGAGCTCTCTGGCTATGGAACAGGTTTAGCACTGACCACAAATAGGAGGCTGCTCCTCAGTCCCTGCCTTTGCAAGAGCTGCATACTGTTTTTGGCCCAGGGATTTTGGATATTATAACCCTGACCTGCTGTTCTCCTGACTCCAAATAGCTGTTTGTGCCCATGAAGTGCAAGGCAGGTACAGAGCCAGCCCTGGCTAGCAGGCTGCTTTTATTTCTCCCTGGAAAGGCTTCCACAGGCTATAGATGCAGCAATAAACATCTGAAATGCCAGGAGAGATGGTCTGCTAAATGCATGAGGGTAAGGACATAAATGAGTGGAACAAGCAGGTACTGGAGAAGCAAATTAGACACTTGGCTTCCTGTAGCTAATTTAAATGGGAAATGGGAGTTGTTCCAGGTATTCAGTAAACAGGCTTGCAAATTAGCTTCCCACAGTTTCCTTATGCTGCTGTACATGTATAAAAAAACACGTACTGTGGTTCATTGCTTTAACTCACTTTGTTTCCCAAATCAGTGAATTTTCCCATTATTTGTCTTTTTTAGCATGAATGTTTTCATACCTGGTTGTGAGCAAACAGAGTGGGAGATAACTGTAAGTAAGCACTGGGCTGTTAATAACCAGGTAGCCAGATTCCTTATTTGTGAAATGTTCCTTGAGCCTGGTGTTACCAGGGGATACAAAACTGCTTTTCAGTGGCTGATATCTCCCTGCATGAGAGAGAGAGGCTTAGAACAGCTTCATATCTTCATCCCTTTTTCAATTCCATATGAATTAACTGCAGGCCAGTTCGGGCTCCAGAGGAGAAGCAGAGAGGGAAGGAATCTGCTTCCCAGAACCAAATCAAGTTCATGGGGGAAAAGGGGTCTGGAAGGACACCTATTATTTAATAATGGGAAAAATGGTTCAAACCAACCAGACTCCATTTTTAGCCCCAGATTAGCTTCAAACCTTACCCCAAGATTAATCTATATGACAACAGATCTAACTGCCTGTACTTGCCCTCAAAATATCCCTTCTCTGGCTAAAGACAGCAGTGAGGATGGTGTTACTGAGCTCATGACAGTCTCTGGCAAGTACATACACGTCCCATAAGTTTTACAAACAGTGCTTCCCCGTGTGCTCCCTATCCTACATGGCATGTAACACAAGAGTAGGGCAGACCTGCATCCCTTCCTTTCAAACTGGTCAGTGACCATTATGCTTTAGGAATATGTCAAACTTCTGATTCCTGGCTGTTGAATCATCAGCAAAGGGGCCAACAAAGCTCAGAGCAGAACACAACACCAAAACTACCCACAAACCATTTTCGCTGGGAATATTCAGTTTGCGACATTGTCCATTTCATTTGAATGCTAAAGGCAAAAAAGAAATCATCATTTCCACTTCTGCTCATTCCTTATATGGTGAAATGTTAGATAACTTGTGTTATTTATAACTTGCACATTTGGTATTTTTTTTTTCATAAAGGGGGGAGGAGGAGGACACAGTGGGCAAGAAGACTCTGGATCTTTTCCTGTCTGACTGAAGAGTTATGAATTAAACTGTGTCATAAGAGCAGTCAACTTCATGCCTATGCTTTGTAGAAGGGCAAATCTTGACCCGGACAGTTACAATTGATGTAGTTTATGATTTTATAAGGGGATCTACACACATGCCACACACAGCATGGTAAAAGCAATGAGCATCAACCCTAAAGCTTTGAGCTATAGTGTAGCCTTTAAATGTTTGTATTTCAAAACCTCTACACTTCCCAACTCTGTAGCACTTCTAATAATAAGGCCGTGGAAATAATGGTTTGGATTTTCAGAGGTAGATGTCTCATATAAGCTGCTGGCCTTCCTTCTGTCACAGCTCAGTTGCATTTCCAGTCTTGATGAGCTGCCTGGCACAGCTGTGCCACTGCTCATTGCCAGGTGAAGTGCTCTCCATCCCTCTTGTCACTGCCATCCAGCTGTGCTCTCTCATCTGGACATTCTGGTTTTCAGCAGTGTCATTGTTCTGAAGGTAAATCCTGTCAAACACTGAAATGACTGTTCTCCCTCCATGGTGCTCATGCCATGTGTCATGTGAAACCTTCCCACTCCCCAGCCCAGGTCCCACAGACATCAGTCACCAAGCCCTCTTCCACACCCCAGGAGATTCATTCCAGATGTGAAGGGAAGGTCACACCATTACCCTGCCACTTACCCAGTCCCCTGATCAGCATCTGATGACATTTCTCTGCCATATTCATGAACCAGACCTCTTTTTGAAATTGTCAAACAGGCAATTTTATTTCACGGAAATCACTTTTGGACAAATGACCTTTACCTGAATGCGTGTGGCAGTTCTGTCAGGCATTCTGCAGGGCTGCAGCACAGAAGGCTGGAGCACATAATGCTGCCCTGTGTTATCTGCCCAAAATGTCAGTTATTTTCTGCCTAGTGGCATTTAACTTGGGGGAAACCTCTTTGCACGCAGCAGTCTTTGTCCTAACTCTTCACTCAGCAATAGCAATGAAATAAAGAAGATCACAGCTTATTTCTAAACTAAGCCTAAAGCAAAGGTAAGAAGGGCATGACATATGTGAATTTAAGGCAGCCTTTAGCCATGGTTAAAGATTGCTTGCAGATGCTGACTACTGATTTTTCTTTTTTTTTTTTTTTGCCTTGCTCTGCCTCTCAAAATATTGTTTTCAATGTCCTCATTGTCTTATTAGCCTTCCCTTCCCCCTGGATCCAGCGACATGCAAAAGGAATGACGGTAGATGTTACTTTTTCCTGCTCCATGGCAGAGAGGAGTGTAGGGTTTCAGAGATTGTAAACTATTTCTTGTGCACTGAGAGATTGACTGCATGGGTAGAGCCCATTAAATATAGCCATGCTGACAGTATCACTTCGGAGAGTTCTGTGGGAAAAAATCTGTCTGCACTATGCTGGTACCTCCAGCCAGGCAGAGAGCTGTCTTGATAACTCACTCAGATAATGAATAAAATGTGGAATGAATTCCATGCAGGATCAGCACTCTGCTGATGTGAGAACCGGTTGCAAAACGTACGACAGGATCCTCCTGTGGCTGTTGTTTTAAGCTTGGCAAATACCATGGATTGTATATGCTAAAGTCAGGATATTATTAAAATAAACCTCTCAAAACTCCAGAGGGTTGAGATATGATGCGGCTTCCTTTGAGCTCAGGTCCCCTTATCGCTCAGATATGTTGTGTGTGAATGCAATTTATATGAAGTTCTTTTAGACCAGGACAGCCTGTTATTTCTGCCATGTCCAGGAAAATCAGGGAAGGTATGTAGCAGTAATAAATCAATTATTTCTTGCAAATTAGACCAAGATAGCATTGCCTGACAGCAGTCTTCCAGATGGTTGGGATGAAAGGTGGACTGGGCTGGAGGGGAAGGGAGGATTTCTAGATAACCAGAATAAATGGGATACACTTCAGCAGAACTGCAAAGATCCAGAGGAATGACACCTGTGTATGAGGAAAGAGATATCTGGCAGCTTGGGTTATGTCACTAGGTTGGGAGAGCAGGCTGAAACAAAGACTTTTTCTTGACATCATCGAGCAGGCAAAGCCTTTATGGTGTTGAATTAGGAGTAACCATGGGGAAAGGAAATGACAGATTTAAATAAATGTGGCGTGTTTGTACTCACCCAGCAACCTTCCTTCAAGTGACACAGGACACCTTCCAGTTCTGCCAGGAGAGATCAGTCCAATACTCTTCAGACTGGGATGTTGAAAACAATAGTAATTACAATTTTAAAAATTTAAAGATGTTTTCACGCTTCAAGTCTTTTATCACACCTAACTGCCAGAAGCTGTGCAGTGGTCAACTGAGCAAAGAATATAACCAGAGAAACTTGATGTTAATTAGCTAGAAATTACTGTTAACTCATTAATATGCATATCTTGAGATAACAAAATATAACATCTAGTAATATTAATATATTAACATTAATTATTTTAATATTCATCTGTCCTAATCAGAGGTAAAACCCTGAATATTATTGAAGAATATCTACACATCGGTTCCCAAGAGGCAGCAGAGTTTGCTGAACAATCCTGATTGTCAGCAAAATGAGTGATTACATGAGTCCTTCAAGGAGACAGAGGTTCAAACCCCAAAAACGTCCCTGAGTGCCCAGCAGGGATGGCCAGGTAGGAGCCCAAGTTACTGAATCCAGCCTGTGAGGCTGTTCTCTGTGGCCTTGTGACGAGCCAAACCCAACAGATTAAAAGCATTTTTGCAGGTATTTGTCAGTGAGGACCCAGAGGGTCTGGTGAGGCACCGCCCAGATGCTGGGCCCACCTCTGAACATCTGGCTGGGAATAAGAGTGGCTCTGGAGTGTAGGAAAACTGATGGTGATAAACCAAATAATCCCTGCTAAGTCTGTGTAACAGACCAGTGTGTCTCTCTCTGCTGACTCTGAGAGGGAGTCAGTCACTCAGAGGATTTGGGATGAACCTAAAGGAACAGCTTTGCACTTTGTGGGAAGCAAGAAACATTCAACATCATTTTGTGCCTACGCCTAAAATACTGGTGAAGAAGTATGTGTTTTACCAGAGGCGTTTTTTCCAGCGTCTCTCAAATTGCTGCCACTTTCACAGCACTCCTAAGACAATTCTTCAGCATAATTCCTTTCCTCACTGCTGAGTTTGCTCTGGTCTAATTGCACTTGGGCAGCTGTTGAGAGCACATGGTGCAAAAGCTCACAGGGGACACGGTCTGAACGAGCAGGGCAAAGACAAACCTATGTCACTCTGGAGATTCTGGCTGAACTTGAACCTAGAGCAACATGGAATAGTCCCATGCTCTGCCCTAAATTACAGACTCCTCACAGCTGCCCCCATGGCCATGTGAAGATAAAAATCAGCTCAAGGCTCTCACCAGGCACTGGGTCTCACTCTGCATTTTGCGTCAGTCCCGCTGTCTTCATCAGAATGACTATTTTTCTCCTTTCAAAGACACAAAATATCCACATCTGCTATATTTGGATGCTGGACATCTGAAAAAAGAATCTTCCATGAAAACAGCTTGAATGAACCTGCTGAATGGCAAACCACTGCCAGTGAGTCTGAATGATTTTTCTAGCAGAGATGTTTTTGTTGGTTTTGCCTCTGAAAAAAATAGAAAAGAATGGGGGAAGAAGAGCTGGTTTCTTTTCTCATGCAGGCACCCATCATCAACAGCTTTGCTACAGCAGGAAAATTTCTGAGTTGTTTTTCTTGTTCTTAAAACTTGTAAATTCAACAAAAGTGTTTTGGCTGTTATTGCTGTTATTGCGAGGTAATAAATACAGAACCTCAGAGTACAGAAATTCCAGGGATAGAAGTATTTAACCCACACAGTGAAACAGAAACATGAATCGCTGTGAGAATGAGGCAAGGGAAAACCAAAAAGCAAGGGAAGAGGATGAGGGTTTTTTCCAAGGTCTCCTTTGTAAGTGAAGAGGGTGGGTGGTTCGAGATAAAATCAGGAATTTGACTTCTCAGGACAGATGGATTTGAAAAAGGAAAAAAAAATACATCTACAGGCCAAACTGAAAATGGTTATCATGGTGAAGTTATGGGCTGTTTCAGGCTGCCAAGACAAATAGCTTGCATCCCAAGGCAGTAAAGGTTACATGCATGGAAAACGGAGCTATCCCTGAGGACTAACTAATATACTACAATTATTATTATAATTTTATCAAAGGGTTTTGAGAAAACCAGGGCATGCTGAGCTACCTAACTGGCTGCATCTGCAAGAGTCATAACAAGAAATGTTCCAGCCTAAATTTTTTTCATCTTCTGGTCTTCATATTCCAGCTAAAATCAGCTAATGCTGTTTGAGATGTGAAGGCAGTGTCACTTCAGCAATTAACCAGAACTGTTTGAGATTACTGAAAATGCTTTGAATTTCAGTAAGTTTGAAGTTATTTGCTAACAGGCCTCATGCCACTGCTGTAGGAGATATACCCAAGTTAAATGCAATCACTTATGGAATTTCAGCTAAGTGCAGGTATTACAGGGGGAAAAAGTATCCACAGTTCTGACAAGGCTCTATCAATCTGCACTTATCTGCTGTTTTAGTGAAACTGCCAAGGTATTCTGAAAGGCACCATGTCCAGCCTGGCACTTACTCTGATGCACTGATAATATACATTATTGTGTCATTATTATAGATTTATGCTGGTTATTATATAAGAATATTGCTTCTTTTTGAAGCAACCTTCATGGTTGGAAGAGTGTAAATTCCCCCACGTCGCATATTTCTCCAAGAAGTGTAGCCTAATGGTTAGAGGAAAGGACAGGACACTGGGATCTCCCAGGCTTCTTTCCCAGCTGTGCAAACTACGAGGGTCAGCTTCTTTTCCACACAAATCAATGAAACTCTGCACTGAACTTTCCTGGGAACACGATAAAATTCTTAATCTCCCGCTGCCTTCCTACCCTATCCTGCAAGATATCAAGCACACCAGCCCAGCAAAGCCCTGCAGCAAATGCCTGGAGCTCTGTAGCCAAATCCAGGGCTTGGTGTGCTGGGGCTTCCAGAGCCAGGAATGAGTGGGGGGCAGCCACATCCATCCTTCCTCCAAAGGATGTTTCAAACATTAAGTAACAGGATTCCTGGAGACTGGGCACAGGAGGCAACAGAGGGAGATTATTATTTCTATCCCTATTCTTAATAGCTATTAATGGAAATGGGTGATAAAGTATCTCTATCTACACATACACATCTCTCTCATCCTGTCAAGGTAGAGCACTACCCTGCAAAAAAAACGGGGGGTTCAGGTTGGGGAAGGGGCAGAAGAAAAAGCTGTTTATAACACGTTAAGCACAGTTTGGAAGTTTGTACTCCAATTCTCCCTGGGAAGCCAGAACCTGCCTACAGGGTGTGTTGAGTTAGTTCCTCATTCCTTCTTTGCTTTTTTTTTTCCTCAAACTTCTTTTGAAATCACGGTGTGTGGAGCATACCTTGCCCCGGGGGAAGGTATTGCTGAGCCATTACTCACACTATAAAAGGGTGCTAGCTCTCACTCCTCCCTTTCTTTGAGGCCCCGTTTGGAGGTGAGGAAAGGGCTGGCTGGCCAAACTACCAGAGGGTTAGCCAGCCCTGGGGCACAGAGCAGGGGGTGCTCACCCTTTGGGGTGCTCATGGTGCCTGGCTCTGGGGAGCCCCACCTGGGGTCACCACCACAGGCTCCAAGAGCACAGCCTGGAGGTCT
>VRYO01002014.1:5767427-5811486 GCA_009812075.1 Sialia sialis | reverse complement strand
TATGTATTGGAAGATAACCATAAATATTGTTCACGTCGTTTGTAGTATAAAAAGATAATCCCACCCTGGGGCAGACAGTGTGCCCTGGACTGGCCTGCTGAGCAGACCTCGGCTGGGCAGGGAAAGAACATCCTAGATAAGATATAATAAACAAGTCTGGAAACTGCAGAAGGCAGCCTCAGATTCTTTCTTTGGTGCTTGGGCTGGGAAAACAGAGACTCTTGAACAACACAGGTGGTGGTCTCAGGCTCCTGAGACCCCACCAACATGACTCCAGCCGTTCCAGCCTGGAGGCTGCGATTGGCTTAGGAGCTCTCTTTGGGGGAAATAGTTCCCTATGAAAGGCTAGTTTCTGTCTTCTGAATGAGTGGGGATTAGGAGGGAGCGAAAAAAGGGGGTGTGCTCTGAAATTTAAAGGTAAAATGGCTCTCTCCCAGTTTCAGTGGACTCTGCCCCTTCTCTGTTTGCTTTTCCCTCGGCATGTGCCGGCAGTTGGCCCCAGCTGAGTCTGATGTGGGGTCACGTTGATGCCCAAGTCCCAGCAAGGCTCTGCAGCTTCCCCTTCCCCTCAGCACAGCACCCAGCCAGGGCTCCTCACAGGAGGCAGGGCTGCAAGAAAAAAGGAGCAATTTTTCATGGTTTACAAGCTTCTCTGACTTCACAGAGCCCTATGAACCTGCAACCTTCCAGCTCCCTAACACACCGCAACCCAAGCTACGTGAATGAGGAGAAAATCATCAATGTAGCTAGCAATGTACCATAAAATTCACTGATTAAATTACTGGATAAATATTTGAGTGGATATAGCTGACAGGTATGTCATGCATGCAGTCTTAAAATAGGAAGGCAAAGGGAAATGAGGGAGAAATGAGCCAAGGAACAGGAACAGGAATGTGATTTCTGGTAACACAGCTCATGTTCATCAGTGCCTTTTTGGCAATACAGAGGATGTGTGTGGTGAAACTGAGAGCAAGGCACCACATTAAAATAAACTGAGAGAAATTGCAGCTATGAAGAAACAGAGCAATAAGCAGCAGTTCTCTGGGAATAAGGGTGGTGAACGAATTTATGAGGATTCACATCAGCTGAACCTGGCAGGTAGTTTTTAACATGCTTGCAAGAAACAGAGGTATTTCCAGCAAAATCTTGTGATGCTGGGGTGAATGTGGGCTCTGGAGAGGCACAATGCTCCCACCAGCCTCTGATGGTGCTGAGCTGTGCCTCCACTGGCTCCTCCACCTGCCGTCTCCACAAGGGGCTGGCTGTTCCTTCTGCAGGCCAGGGATCTTGTGTTTAATGTAGAAAGATGAAAGGAAGTGTTTGTCCATCAGGGCAGTGTGTGGCAGCCAGCAGGACTCTGCTGATGAGCTGTCGAGACACGCACAGCACTGCTCCAGCAGCAGCAGCAGGGCAGGATTAGGCATCACCACATCCATCAGGTCAAGCCTGGGAAGGTCTCTAAGGACAGGCTGATCATATTTGTGCCATTCCAAGTAAACAGTCTGCACAGGAATTACTTTAAAACACATCTAATTCGTTTTTGACCGATTTTGCAAATGTTTCCCTTTTCCTCAATGCGGCATTGACTGGCCCTGCAAACCATTTGGCAGTGGCCTGGGTGGTGTGTGCAGTCGCTCTGCTCCTTGATGTTACCTCATCAAAGAGCAGCTGAAAATGATATTTCCAGCCAGACGGCTTCTGAGAGTGGCCGGTGAACTCGCTCTGCCCTGTGCCCTCCACCTGGTGATTAGAGAGGCTTCCTGTATGCCAATTCAGTGATAAATTTAGGATTGTGACATGCTGACCCAAAAAAAAAAAAAAAAAGAAAAACCAAAACAAAACAGTAAAATCATGACAGGCTATTTTTGGTCTCAAAAGAAACTCCTCTTGCTGGGTCTTTTTGAGCCCTCACCTCCATGTACAGCTGCAGAGGAGAAGGAAAACAGGATGCAGGGCTGTAGAGCTGGAGGAATGGAGCATAAATCAAAGGAGACAAGCTGGTCCCTGTGTGGTGCCTGGGTTAGACCCACACCTTTGGGCCAGGTGAGCATTTGTCACTTGCTGGGGACTCTCCCAGTCCCAGCTTTGCCCAGCTGCCTGAACGTTTATACTGGGCCATAGCCGCGTCTCACTTTTTTCCTCCCACTGTGTCACCTCCTTCCCTTGTGCTGACAAGTGATTTAGACAGCCTGCCCTGCTGGCCCTGCATTTGAAATGTAAATCAAACATGGGACATAAAGCTGGGTTTCAAAGTTGACTATTAACTAGGGCGGAAGGGGTGGCGCAGCAAAAACAAACAGTTCCAAGTTCAAGTCTAAACCATGAGAGCAGGCAGAAAACCCTTCCTGCTCTCCCATCGCCAGCCAGCATGAGGGTGAGCGCTCTCCCTGGGGCAGAACGTGCTTGGTGGCTGCCTGAGCTCCTATCCCAGGTGCCTAGACTCCAAATCAAGTCTGACAACTGGCTTCAAAGGGAGGAAGGTGCTGGGATGCTATGGCTGGCATTGCGCATCAATATGATGTGGCTCTAGTCACGGAATTGTTTGGGTCCAAAGGAACCTTTAAAAGTCACCTAGTTCAGGGCTCCTTGCAGCACCTGATGCTGGAAGCTTTTGCCATTGAGCTCTGCATCAGGCTGGTCCAATAGCTCACAGCCCAGAACGCTTCACCAGGCTTTGCCCTGGAAAAGCTGGGGTTTGAAAGCAGCATCTCCTCAACTTCCACCAGGAGAGATAATGGCCAGCTGGACGTCACAAGGTGTGGGGATCCCCTGAACTTCTGGTGTCCTACTGCTTTCAAAACCAGTGAAAGTTTTGGCCCAAAACTATTGGAGGCCTAAAGGAAATCAGACTGTGTTTTTTAGCAAGTAGCATGTACTTTTGCCATTACAGAATATAGTTTAATATTTATTTATTTATGTCACCCCAAATAATTCTGGTGTGGAGGACCAGCAGCGATACTTATTTTCTCTTAAATGTTTTCTAGTGACTTAGAAATTTGTCTCTGACAATTCTCTAGTGCCACCATTAAGGTCTAAGTTGGAACTCAGAGACATGAGTAATGGATAATACACAGAGGTGAAGCAGTTCTGCTAAGGACACCCATCCTGGTACATAGCAGCTCCCTGGGCTTGGCCTGGTCACCATCAAATCCTGCCTGGATAGGAACTGAGATTTCCTGGCTCTCAAGGGTAATCTAGCGAGAAAGTCCTCACCTTTTTCTGAATTCCTTAAGGCAGTGTTTTTAGTGCAAATTTTCTGCCAGTGAAGAGTGGTGAGAAGAGCAGCTGTGAAAAGTGCTGATCTCCAGTGATGGTCCCAGTAGTGCTGGGTACCAAACTGGTTGAGCAGGGGACAGACCCAGCCCTCAAACACCTTGCTCTGATAGATGGGTCATGGCCCTGGTAAGGCAGGATGGTGTCCTGGACTCCAGGGAGCACCTCTGACTGTCAGTCCAGCAACCTTGGGCACATCATGGCATCTTTGTGCCCCTCAGTGATCCTGTTTGTGGAGTGACAACACTTAACTGCTGTTAAGTTTTGTTATGTGTTGTGTTGTATGCCTTATGATGTTTCCCCATCTCAACTCTCGTTTCTGTCCCCAGGGCTGTGCTGGCACCTCTGTGTGCACAGGAGGCTGTTCCACCCCAGAGAGCATCAAGTGCAGTTTCACATGAGCTGCTAACCAACATCCCTGCTACTAACATTCCTTTGTTGATAGCTTGGACTGTTTTCAAACAGGCTTTGTCATCTCCTCCAATATGGGAAAGCATTGTCTGAAGCCATACAGGATTATATCTGTCCTAGTCTTCCTGTAAATAATGTGTCACTGCAGTGAAGGGAACTGCCCTGCTCCTCATTAGGCAGCATTGCAGAGCACACTGAAGCCAATTTACCAGAGCAGCAGTGAGGATATCATCTCACCATCTCTATTTCCATTAAACAACTGGATCTGACTCTCTTTTATTTTTAGGCTAACCATGCTGAGCTTTCAAATTGCCTTGATGATAATGTAGCTTTTAACTGATTTGTCGTGGCTGGTTGTTTTGCACATGAAAGTTGCTACTAGCTGATTAGTGAAAAAAAAATCCACCATTGCTTCTTCTATTGCTCAGGAAATTGCAATCCTCAATCTGCAGCTTGAAAAGCATGTTGCCATGGAAATGATGCTTATGCTGTCGTAAATAAAAGTATTCCAGGGTCACCAGGGTCTGCGGCATCAACAGGGGCACAAACACTGCCTGGAAAAGTGCCAGAGTGCTTTAAACATATAGGAAGATAATTTTAATGGTATTTTGCTTTCACTGTTATCATCAGAAGGACTGATGAAGGTTAACACATAGCTATGACCTTGGCACAAAAGCAAAGCAGAAAAAGTGTTGGCTCCTGGTATTAATAAGAGTAGAGAAAACCGTATCACAGCTCTCCTTGCCAGTGTTTCCCAGCTCAGTCAGAGCAGTGCTCTTTTCCCACTGCATTTCTCACACACTCAGCAGCGAAATCTCATTGTTTGTTGACTCCAGGGCAGTTTTATTGGATTCATGAGCACAGCATGCAAGAGCTCAGGAATATCAGTTGATGTTGTGAAATGCTGTGTCATGGACTACCTGCTGATGCAGTGAATATTCCCTGATTCTCTGGCTACATCCCACCTACAGCCCAGGAAAACATGGGAAATTAGAGTTTTCCTTGGAGGGGAGACACTTCTGAACAAGATCCCAGCTGAGGGAAGGAGCCCATGTGCCTTTCACTGCTCCTGTGTGAGGACAGTGGGGAAACAACTCCCTGCAGGACCAAGAGCCAGCATTGCCACAGTTCCAAAGGAGAAATCAGAGGCCAGCAACAGAGAGGGTTTGGGATGTGTTGGTTCATGTGAGTGTTGAGGAGGAAAGCAGCCAGTTACTGTTTCTGGTGGGTTCTTAACTGTTCAATGGACTGCTCAATGGCATTAAATGGGCCATACCCTGAAGCTGCCTTGGGCAGTATCAGATCAAGGATACACGCTTTTCTCTTTGTGTTTTTAATACCCACACAAGCATTTCGAGCACAGGCAGTCACTTTAAATAAAACTACAAGAGATTGCAAATGCCACAGCTTGCTTATTTACTTACTGTCTCTTAGTCTGCCCAAAATGTGGAAATAATGTTTCCAGAGATGCTGGAATTCATGTGCCTGTTGAGAATCCTGGCTCCTGTCCTGGATGATATTGCATATTCAAGGGATGATTCACTCACTCCTGAGAGGGAGGAAGGACTGTACCAGCTGTACCACCTCTCCACGGCTGACTGACAGCCTGGTGATGTTTCCACAAGGAAGCCTCTTGCCTCCAGGTTAAGCCAGCAATTATGGAACAAACAAAAGAGAAGCGAAATGGAGAGATGAATCACTGAGAGACCAAACAACAGAGAATTGGAAAGGTGATGCCAAAGGCAGCATCACAAAACAAAAACAAAATCATCATTTGTCTAAGCCCAAAATGTCTAGAGAGGATTCTGCATTTCTTTTTTTGTGTAAATCAACAATGTACTTCACCATCTGCAAGGGAGGCACCAGCTCAGCTTTTAGGATTTTCTCACCTCACTCCTGTGAGAGGCTGGTAAAACCTACAACCAGCAGCCCTCAGTAAAAACCAAGCAAGACCCAACCCAAACACTCCTGACTGCTCCATAAGCCGACTCAAAAGTTCAAGAAATAGGTTTTCCCCTTTTGTACTCCAGCTTTTAGAAACGCTTTCATCCCTGTTGGTTCAGGAACTGTGTGGGATACAGGGCCGATACCATGTGCATTACACACCTCGCCATGGATTTATCTCAGAAGGATTGGCCAGGGCTTCCAAGGCAGCTGACAGCTCCCAGCTGGCCAGGATCTCACTCGTGTGGCCTCTGCAGCTTCCTAAAGGGAGCAGGGTGGTGAAAAACCTGGGCTCAAAGGTTGCCCAGAATGACTAAGAGAGGAAAAATCCCTCCTGCCACTCCTGTGCTAATCAAAGGGGTGTGGAGAAGTTTCAATTCCTCGCTGCCAAAGAGGAAAATAAGATAAATATATATATATAGAAATTACATAGCCAATTCCTGTATTGAGGAAGAAGCCTTCACACTATCAAAATCTTGAAATAATCTTGCTTGTGGTGTAGGGAAACTGAGCCAGATAGCCCAAGCTCCCTTGAAATGTCTTTCAAACACATCTAATCTGTTTACTCCCAGGTTTACTGCTGGTGGTACCTGGGACTTCGCCTCTGAGATTTCCTACAATTTGTGATCCCAGCAGGTCAAAGTTTCCAAAGGTGGGGAGAAGAGGCAATCCCTTCCCTGCCTGTTCGAAAGGTATGTGCCTTGGGGCTACTGATTTAGAGCCAATGAATCAGGAATAAGTCACATAAAAACCGTCCAGCACTGGTGTTTACAGAGCACCTCCTCCGAGCAGACAAAGGCGTGTGTCAACAGGGAAAGTGCCGTGCAGTTTGCGTGGCTCAGCGTATTTAAACAGCTTTTGCAGAGATGTGAACATGTTGCCAGGGAAGCAGGAGCCTGTACGGATGGAGGTGCCCTCCTGCTCCGTACAATGGGAAAGTGGAGCTGCCCCTGCACTCCCCACTTTTTGTTTTCATCTTTGCAGCTTAAAAAAAGGCAGAAAAGGCAGTTCTTCCAGAGGCTGATTAATGGCCCTTCTGCACAAACTGCATTTTGCACATATTTAAAAATCTTGAGCTAGATAACTCTTTGACCTAAAATATATTAGGTTCCTTTTCTTTTTCTGATAGTGCCCAACATTTGTACATTTTCATACCTTATTTTTGAAGCAAGTCCTTTATAACTTGAAGAACAAAGCGGCCAGGCTGTGGCACCCCCTGCACCTGTGTGGCTGGTGGCTGCTCTGAGACATCACTAGTCCAGCTTGGGGCTCGCCAACACATCTCAGACCACCAGGAGAGACATCCCAGTCTGGCACGAAGAGGCCCAGGAAATGTGCCCAGCACAGCTCCCATTCCCATGGTCTGTGGTCCCTGGGGTGATCATTGTCATGCCCTCCCCGTGAACCATTCCCCAAATTCTCTCTTCCCCAGAGCTCTGTGTGTGTGATGTGAGACCAGGTTATATTAAGCCCATTGCTGAAAGGACCAGAGATGATGGCTCCCATGGGCACATAGCAACTATGGTACAGAAAGAGTGAAAAATTCAGGGAACAAGTGGCACTGTAATCCATCTTACCTACCCGGAATAGATGTATCCATGTACTGATCTCTATAAACACACCCTTCCCTCCATATGGGTGGGTATATATTTATATGCACCAGCCTCAAAAATACCAGTAAGTTTTTATTAGCCCCATTTGCAGATGGGGTGATGATGACAGACAAAGTTGATCCCTCTAGGCTGCTCCTCCTCGGGAGGGGAGAGCTGGAGTTTTCTCTCCCCAGGAGAGGTGAGGGAGGGAGGTGAGTTCTCCCAAACCCCCAAGGAGCTCCTTGGTGCGGAGATCTTGCTCAGCTCTCTCTTGGAATCATGCTGGCAAATAAACATGAAAGTGAAATCGGCATTGTGAGATGGTTATGCAAGAGCGGGCGGATCCCAGGACTCAGCCATTGTTCCAAACATTTAATTAACATTATGAAAGCTGATTAAAGGAAAATCTTTAACCTCCAGGGAAATCCCATTTTCCCTCACTTCCCATACTGCCGTAATTTTCACAATGTAAGAAGGAAAGTGTTATTTCAAGGCATGATTCATATCAGCTACAACCTGATCTTTGTCACAGTCATGTCCTGCATCTTAAATAATCGCCAGCAGTGACACCAGATGGGGACACTTCTGAGACAGCATTTTTCCCCCTTTATCCCATGACCTGAATTGCCATCATAATTTCTAGACTTTGTGTCATCCTGGCATGATGACAAGTGTTCACCCACGCTCCAGAACTAAAAGTTGGTTCACAAGGACAGTGATACCTACCCAGACACAGCATCACAGATACAAAGTGCGAATGACACGCCACAGTCCGGCGTGGTAACAGCAGGGGCTGTTTGCTTTGGTCACCACAGCAAATTCCTTTGAAGGCAGGAGAGTGAGCACCATCTCCAGTGACTCCCATCTAACCTTGAGTGAACCTTTTACCCTTTCTGCTCCTTTGGAATTGGGGACAAAGGCAGTGTTACCTCTCAGGCCACTGCAAACTCATGAATATAACCAAGCACTGGAGATGTTTAGGTGGAAATTGCTATTGTAAATTATGTTAGTGGAAAGATTTGCTTTCATCTGCAGTGGGTCTGTGAGCGAGCACAGCCCCCCTGTATTCAGCTGTGTATGAGTGGCACATTGCCTCTCTGCTCTTCCAGGACTATTTTAATAATATGGCATGGCCCATCAGAGACCTAATCCCAGGATCTAATCCTGGAGGCAACAGACAGCTGCCTGTCTGCCCTGTGTACTGAGAGAAGTGCCCTTGGGGTTGCAGTGAGGGTGATGCAGACGATGGCACAGGAGGACAAGCACTCACCCCACACACAGAGCAGACACCTGCCCAGGGACAGCCCTGGTCACCCCCTGGCCAGGGCAGCTCCTTGACCCCTCTGACATGTCCGTGGCACTGGGCAGACCCCACTGTTAACCCTCCTCTGGTTAACAAGAATCTGGGTGGATGCTGCATCTACAGACCTCCAAATCTAATTAAGAACACACACGGCTCCAGTCCTTTCCGAGCATCAGGCTTATATAAATACATACACATATAAATACACAGTACAAATACAGCCTCTGGCAGCAGGAACAGTCTCGTACTCAGATCTTCAACAGCTCTTTCCATCTGTAGATCCTGCGGGTCAAAGACATTGCAGAGCTTCAGGAACCATTCTGAAAAGGGGAAAGATTATTTTTTCCCACTGTTGTCAACATGGACATGATGCAAAATCCATTTTAATTAAGATAGAACATGGTGATCCTCGCTACTCTGACTCTGAAGAACAGGCACCACTTTTGTGCACACAGAGACATTAGTAAAGCAGAGTTCTATTTGTAGGATGAAATTCCTCCTTCAAAAAGCACTAGAGGTAAACCAAATTCACATTGTGCATACAAAATGTATGAAATTCTGACTCAATAAAAGGCAGACAGCTGTGTTTTCTGATAAAAATGTGCCTTTATTTTTTAATTTTTCTTTTCATTACCTGGATTCTGTGTTTGTCAGAGCAACAAAAACAAAACATAGTTTCTTTGATACGCAGCAAATCTGAAAACAATCCTGCAAATAGCACAACACAAAAACTCCCACAAAAAGGGAAAGCTATAAAATTTGAGAGGCGACAAGGCTTTCAGAAGTGCCAGTTTCCCAGTGCAATGGCTGGAAGGGTGGCCTGGCCTGGCGGCAGTTCAATCATTTTGTAACGAAGGACAAATACTTTCAACATCCTGAGAAAGAGGGCGGGGGGACGGGGGCACGACTCCCTTGCTTTCCCTCCTCCTGCTATTCTTTCTCCTCCCTCCCCCCACCCCTTGGATTTTCAATAGCTCTTTAGTGTTTCCATCAAAGGCTTTTACCATTCATCCTCCCTTCTGGTGCCTGCCTTCCACCTGTCTATCCATCACAGCCCTAACCCAGGTCCCTTTTCTTCCCCCCCTTTGCTATTTTTCACGCGGTGGGATTTGTTTATAAGCTTCTGTATTACCTAAACTGCAGGGGAAGAGGCTGCTGGGAGGAAAGTGAGAAAGCAGGATTAAGGAGGAATAATTCAGCTCCACTGCATTTCCATCTGAACGGTCATAAAATGTGCAAATCCTGTTCCTGGGAATTTCGTGTCAGGGGCCTTCCCTGCCACTGCCCTTCCGGTACCCCTTCTCTCTTTCCCTCTCATGGAAAAACAAGTTGGGAAGGATGACTGCAACTCCACAGACCCCAAAAGCCATGACATTTGTGCCAGCAGGGAGGAGGCTCCTGCCAGCACGTGTGCAGGGAGACACTCCAGATGTGGCCATAAACTACACAAGGAGGTGGGAGGCTGCAGGGATTGAATCCAGCCGGACAACAGCAGTGAGCAGGGAAAGGCTGCTCACTGTGACAGCTCCCAACATCCCCAGCTAATTAATAGGTAAAATACAAAAATAACCTTTCAAGCTTGTTGGCTCGGTAAGTAAATCATACAGAAATACATGATTCAGACCCCAGCAGCATGAAGAGTTTCTACTCTCTCATTTTTAGCTCATCGCCATCACAAGGCACCAAAATAGGCACAGACCAGCTTTGCAGACCCCAGAGACCCACCAACAATCCACCTGGCAGCAAACTGTGAGACAGAATAAGGGCCACTGCTCTGTACAGGTCAATGAAAATTTGTCACTGATTCAAGCAGAAGTCACTGCAACCCTTGGCTACCTGACCAAACACTCTCAGAAGAGCAAGTAACGCTAAAAAAGGAGGTGGCCCTCAACTTGTCCCCAACCCTAGTGAGCCCACAAACCTTTTCTTGGTGGAACTTCATGTCATATCTGCTGGACCTGTCAAAAGCTAGCAGCTATCTTCTACTTACAGACACATCCCAGAGATACTGCAGATCACCCAGCAGGTAGCACATGTCAAAATAAGTTCCTTTGATTGGCAGTTATTTATTATTTTTAAATAAAATGAGAATAGAGTGAATGGGTTGCTCAGCAGCAGCTCAGATCTTTGTTTGGCAACTTATTGGACAGCTTGACCATACATATGACAACACAAAATAAATTTCACTTGCTTGCAGTAGCAGTCGGCTATAAATTCAGTCCATCGATGATTTATAGCTCTAGCAGCAGTGGGATATATGAAATGAGAAGCCCTTTCATCCTTAAACTGCTCTGCAGTGTGGTAGGGATGATGAAAGCCATTGTTCCTAAGGCCAGAGGAGAGCAGGAGTTCATTGAGCTGTGGCAGGAGGAGGTGTGCAAATTGGGTCCAAAGGTGAGAGGAGGCCGGGAGACACAGCAGCCCTTGGTTTCGAAGAGCAGCCAGAAAGAAATCCTTAATGATGCTCAGCCGTGCTCTGCAGGCTGGAGGGGAGCAGTATTTCCATCAACTAAATCATCTCAACTCTTTGGCTTCCCTGAGGGCACTGCACCAGGACAGACTGGGATTGCTCACCAGAGTCACTCTCAGATGTTTGTGCTCTTCCCACCCACCAGCAGCCCCGAACCTGAGCATGTCTTTGGCACAGCAGGTGGGATCCTTAATCCTGCCGAGGGCCAGCCCCAAGCGAAGATTAGCAGAAGAATCTGTTTTCATTAAAATCCAACCTACCATTACCATCCTGTCTGATGGTTCAGTGTAAAACGCGCATGTCCAGCTCTTGTAGCAGCTCTGTTTCTGCAGGGAAAGGGCAGTTCAGCAACCTGCTTCTTCACTTTCTAATGTCTCTCTTTCTTTTAATCAACAAGTAACTAAGACAGACACACTGAGGAATGTTAAATGCACCTCCTCCTGGAGAATTTCGCCAGCAAGATCAATAGAATTAGGATTTTGCCTTTATTATATTTCTTTTGACTGTGGAACTGGTCTGATTTTCCTCCCAGTGATTTTTTTTTCCTGGAAAAAAACCCCCACAAAACAACAAAACAGGAAAAGACATACAAATAAACACTAATACGTACAGGAAAAATACAAAACTTAGCACCATGCACTCCCCTCATTATTAGACAAAGGTTGGGAAGGGTTCACAAGTGTAAAACGCTCATGTGAATTATAAGATTACTGCTCAGTTTTCTTTCAAGTCGTGGGCTGGAAACAGATGGTGGCTGTAGCATTTATGACGGCACAACATGTTACTGCAAGCCTAGCCATCTCTCTCTCTCTCCTCTCAAAAATGCAGCTGCAAGGAAAGTTGTGGAAAATCACATTAATAGTCTCTTCCACCACACAGTTTTCCAGACCTTCATCCCTGGCCAGCACATGGACAGAGCCATCTTGTATGCCAGCAAGAATGCTTTCCTAATCCCTGTCCTGAATAGTTACCACTGACTGGCTTATTTAATAGCTAGTTAAAATGTGAGGTTTGTTAGCATTGTAAAAAAAGCCTCCCCAAAGCAGGTCCTTAAGGTCAGGGCAGATGGATGCCATGTGATCCCAAGGGCTCCCTAAGGGAAACACTCAGAAAAAAGCCATCAGACTGTCTTTTAGCTGTTTATTATTAAAACATTCAGTTCAGGCCAAGCAGGTTGATTTATAAAGAAGCAGAAAGACAGATAAAACAATTGGAAAAGCATCTTTGTAACTCAGGAGTCCAAATCTCACTTCCAAGCAAGAGTAGAAACTTTCACAAGAGCAAAGGCAGACAACCTTCCAGTGACCACAGGCTTAGAAGGATCTGGGAAACCTGAAGATACAAAGAGCAACTAACCCCGTATTTAAATATTTTGCCTGTACAAAAGAAAAAGATGTCCATGTGCTTCAGTCCTGATGGAAACACCTTGCTGCCTAAAATATATTCATACCTGGACTTGAACTCTTGAGCCAAGCCTGTGGCACAAACCCTCCACTCTCAAGGCACCACAGAGGGCTCTGCTGACACCAGAGAACTCTCCAAACAGTACAAAGTGTTACCTATTACCTAGGAATTCTGTGTGCTTTACAAATGTGAAGCAATCCTGTATCACATCATTTCTGAAAGCATTAACTCTCTGGGATTCCAAAGTCGGGATTTTAAAATTACTTCTTCACTTGTGTTAATTAAGACTCTGTCAAATAATAATTTTTCCAGACCAGTGTCACTGGTGTATTGGGGTATCCATGCTGCTATTTTCACTTTGCTGGCCTCACAACCTGGTTGGGAACATCATCACCAACATTCTGTGTTCATCCTCCAATGTGTTCCTGCCGTGCTTCCTGACACCAGTTACACATAGGGCAGCATTTCTGTCCTCTGGGGTGTAGAACAGGGTAACTGAAAGCAAGATAGACTTTTACCATTCCCTTTATCACTTTTCACAGCTACACCAGGAAGTTGCTACAGAAATTCAATAGTGTACACACTTGAAACTCCAAATAGCCTTTTGCCAGAGATAGACTCTCTCCAGGTGATACGACCATACATTTCCACTGCATATCTGTCATAACTGCAAAAGTCCTCAGACTTTTCCTCTAAGACAGAGAGGGTCCCATTTAATTTTTCTTTTGGAAACCTCCTCCTGCAGAATTCATTAGTATCCTATGCAACAATGTACTTCCTGTAAGTACTGAAATATAAAGTGTATTAGAAGTTTCCACTTCTGTTTTTATCTTTTCCTGATCTAGCCTGAAAATTCTTTTGAAGTTCTTCATATATGCTTGTTTTAGGAAATACCAGATCACTATTGGCAAACTTCTTCTTAATTAAGTGAGATAAAGGAACCAAGATTATATGATCTGCTTAATTTCCCACCTTTTTAAGATACCATTTTAAGATCTTTTTTTTCCCCACTTGCCTTTGAAAAGAAACATGCTGAAGAAACTAAGGAAGGGGAAGGCCCAGAGAGGACAAGCTTAGCTCTGGGCTCTCCAGTGAAGCTGAGCTTGCTGGTAGAAAACCACTGAATAGTTAAAGCTTTCCGTCATTCCTATGGAATGATTTATTGAAAGGTTTATTGAAAGACCCTTCTGAAACTCACATCACTCTGGACAATGCTTGAGAGGAAAAGACTAAACTGCACTGTGTTAGCACAGCGGGCGCTTCAGGGCCTCAGCTCTGCAAGTCAACTTAGACCATGCCTAACTTTAAGCACAAGTAACTTCAAAGAAACATCTCACACGCCTCAAGTTGGGCTTTGCACGGTCTCCCTTGATGAATCACAACTTGGGGTATGCAGGGAGCTGATGGGAAACATTTGCACAGCTGCAAGGCCCAAAGCCCTGTTAGCTCTGCAGGCACAGCCCACAGCTCTTCACAACAAATGGGTACAAGCTGCTAGGGAAGCTCTTCTGAAGAAACAGACCCCAGAACAGTTAAACTCTGGTTTAAAAGCAGTGTTTAGGGCAAGCGAAGTACACAAGCTGAGCATTAACCTCCTTGGCTCCATAACAGGCTCCTGAGTCCATAACAGGCCTGTTGAAGAAACCACGCTATCTGGAATAAATTGTTTCTGCCACTTTTGCTGTGGAAGCCCCCTGGAGTCAAGGGCAATTCATAACTTGGGCAAGTTTTTTTAGTATCTTCCTGGAAGAATACTTTATAGTGGGTGAGTTTGGGTCGAGAAACATCATCACTTCCAAGAGCGTGTACATAAGGTCCTCAGCCACACTAGAAGTGCTGGAGCATCTCTCCCTCCTCCTCTGGCCTCACACAGACTCCAACAGCAGCTGAGCAGAGCCCAGAGGTGAAATCCGGCCTCTGGAAACTTTCCTGGTCTTCAGGTTAAACCAGCATCACTTTATACAGAAAACGTGTGTAAAGCCAAAGTGCTAAGGAAAGGTGAAGCATGGCCAGAGTGAAGGGGCCTCCCCTCTGAACATCTGAAATGTCATTTCATGTCAAATCATTTCCCATCTGAAATGTCTGAAACCTAAAACTTAAGTGCTGCTGCATCATTGGGTCAAAATTAGTCTCTCATCAGAACAGAGATGCTCTGAAGCCAACAGAGGTTTCTTGAAAGTCATGTAAAAATGATTTAAAAGTGGATGCCCAAATCCCTTAGACTGCTGAAAAAATTCCAGCTAGGGATGTCCAGCAAGTCTGGAGGGGTCCTTCGTACTTCACTGAGGTCTAAAAGTTTGAGTTCATCCCCAAAGGGAGCTGAGGCCACCCAGAACTTCACCCATAGGACCTCTGTGAAAAGAATCTTTCTTGTGGTCAAAGAGGGACTATCTTGAATTTATGTCTTACTTCTCCCCTTGCGAGCAAACAAAACAATTTCTATGAGTAATTCTACCCACTAATTGCCAAGGAAAATTCTGGTAAGAAATGCTCTGCATTTTTGACAGGTCAGAGGCTTCCCTAAACAAAGTTGCTGTTTTATGTTTTCTATCAGCACATGTTCACATCCGGGGTCCTTGGTGAATTCCAGTGTGGATGAGTCTCTGTGGGAAATTGCTTTTCCCTATTTTCTTGTTCTAACTGCTCCAGGAAATGAGTCTATTTTTACAACACTAAACAGCAAAATATGAAACCATTATCTGCTTCATGGCAAGAGTTTCGGGTCAGCTCTCAGGTAACTGTCACCTCCAGAGAAGTCAATGGAGTTGTATCTGCTCAGGCAAGGCAGAGACCTGACCAATTATGTAATTGGTTGATCAGTTACCAGAACACAGAGCTACCACAGGCCTAAGGAGTGTCTTGTTTTCATGCGTCTCAAAGTTCATCCAAGCCCTGATGCATTGATAAGTGAAGTATTCCAGTATTAAGGTCTGTAAAGATGATAATTAACTGCTGAAAGATTTAAGCATGAGCATTCTCTATGAGCATATACTTTGTCACTGAAAGAACCTTATAAGTAGTATCTCTTCTGGATCTTTTTTTCACCTGCCAAATAAACCAGGGTGGGATTTTCAGAAGTGTTTAAAATGCTTTTCTCCTACTTATTTGTGATTGCTTTTGGAAACGTTTTTAAAATCCCAGGGGATTTCAAGCATCTCTGTGCATTTCTGCTTTTTGCACACCTGATTTAACAGCTGCTCTTAATCTCAAAGCTGGACAGTAAACCCAGTTGCCTTCATTATGCAAGATCAAAGATTTTACATAGAGGCCAAAACACCAGGTCTGATCCGAAGATGAGTGTGTAACCTCACTCACAAACTTGGCTCTTTATTTCCTGGTTTGAAGGACTACTCCAGCCTTGACATGTGACTTTTTCTGTCAAAGCACTCAAGTGAGCCTTCCTTTGTGTATTTTATCTAAGAACTTGGGAGACATCTAGCATGCACAAGTATCAGTCCAAACAGAAATTTTTGAGTTGCCCAAAAGGCAAACCTAATCAGATTTCATGGCCTGCCACTAAGTCAAACATATGAATGATTTTATTCCTCTCTACGGGAAGAAATAACACTGGAAATATGTGACATGGAATCTTCAAGTGACAGGAATTCTATCACCAGGATGCTCCCAGAATTTCACCCATTGATTACGAGCTAGACTAAGAGTTAGCACTTCCTTACCTTCAGGTTGGGAAAGAGGTATTCATGACTTTCCACCTAACTGGAAAGCTCACCAAATGTCACTCGAGACCAGCATACAGAAAGCAAACTTAGAGACAATATCTAAGGAAAACAGAACCTAACCTATGACTTGTTCTTTGATTTACAACTGTGATTGTGGGCCCCACCTCATAGTCATATGCCATGGTAATAGGCAGCAGTTCAACAAGAACCAGTCCTAACTTTTCACATGTTGTAGTGATTCTGAGCTACTTCAGCACATACTTTAGACTGATGCAGCAAGCAATTAGAATGACTAAAGGGACAGGTGGCATGTCTCAACTGAAAAAAAAGAATGATCAAGCCTTTGGTCTTGTTTATTCTACCTCCTAAACTTTTTTTTCCTTTTTCCCTAAACCAAAAGTTGCCTAAATTTCACATTAATTTCTTCTGTCTCAAATTTGTCTGTTATCAGTGCAACTCTGAGTTTTCAAGCTATATCCTGAGGAACCCAAAGAGACCGTCTGAAATGGGCTCACTGGCATTAGTGGTCTGCAGTCCTGAATCCATCCATGCCAAGAAAATATTTTCCCCAAAATACATAATTCAAAATGGCAATTCCGTGGGAGCAGGAGTGGTAGACTCCCAGCTGTTTTCCTAGCTGTATATGCAAGTCTTGTTACTTCATCTTTGGGGTTGCTTACAAAATACTTCAACACTCTGAGAGAGCACAAAGACCCCCAGCCCACGACTGGGATCCTGTGTCAGGAAGGCACACAGTAATTAAAATATAAGCATCAACTCTGCTCCATTTGCCTGAGGTCAGTGGGGTGTTTGTCCAAACCTAGGAGCATGCTCAGGCACCAGCTTGAAGAAGAGCAAACACAGGCATCTCTTAGTTTTTCCATGTTAGGGCCTGGGAAAAACAATTCAGATTGGGCCCATGACAAAAACAGTTCCCCATGGAAATGTTACCCACACCATAAAAGGAAGGAATGACACTGAACTAAAGAAGAATTAAAATTGTCTACTGAATTTTTGTAAATTCCCATAAAATCTGAGTCTTGTTCTATTTGCATAATTTTGACTGTAAGTCATGAAACGCTGATTCCTAAGAAAGCAGGAAATGACTGGCTCGTGATAGGATAAAAGGCTGCATAATTGCATGGGCAGAAAGATGGATTTTCATCAATCACTACGTTCTCTGACAATATGGCAGTGGCTTTTGATCATGTATCCAATGCACAGTAATTAGGCAAAATGACTTACCCTCAATCTTTTCAGTATTTAGCTCTAAGGGTGCAAGGATTCATTCTTGGAAAGGGAAGATGGTCGTGTGATTTAGGGCACTGGATGAGCACTCAGATCTGAGTCCTCTCCCTGGTTCTGCCACAGCCTTGCTGTATGACCTTGCACAGGCTTTTCTCCATGCCTCGGTCTCGCCTAAAATGGGATAACAATAGTTCTTTATTTCAGAGGAGATAGGAATACAAACCAGCTCAAGGCTGAGCCACAGAGATACTACAGCAAAGAGCAGCACAGAAAAGCTCAGACACAGAATAATGCCTTGCTAATAAAATGTGGGAACACAGACAGTAATTAAATTGAGTAATAAACACATAACATAGGCTGATTTTTGAGGAATGCAACACTGATAGGCTTTGTACCTGGAATTAAAGGAAATTTAAGTGGGATTCCTATGAGTTGACCTGACTCTGAGATCTCTTAGTAGTACAAACCATGTGTTAGAAACACCAAGAAAATTACTTCATTCAAAACCCCTACATGATGTCTGTTTTGCAGCAGCCCAAGAGAGGGTCAGATAACTACCCGGAACATTTTCAAAGCCATAGGAGGAGCCTACAAACATGATTTCCTTCAATCTACAGTAAAATATGAGCATGCAAATCTGAGGTAGCTTTGAAACTTCAAAATAAATCTGAAACTTTTAAATTAAAACATAAATGGAGCCACTGATCCTAATTAAACTGTCAGATGTCTAGAACAGCTTCAATGCCACTATTGCAGAATCACACTGCTGCTGGAATTGGACAGCGCTTTAGCAAAGAGTCTTCAGTAGTATTTTTCCAAATGCAAAAATGAATCTTGTTTTCTAAAGCATTTGCCTTTCATGTCAGGGGTCAGTTCTGGGCCTGTGGGTCTGGGAGAGAAGATCTCAGGGAACATGGCTAGATAAACCAACTGATTTGGAGACCAATGGATCAAAGGCTGTTTTGTCAAGGCAGAAGGAGAGAAAACAGGTATGAGACATATCTTAGGAAGGGAAAATCATTTCTGAGAGACAGAAACAAGAGGGATGGGAAAGTCAGGCAGAGATAGCTGGAAAACAGCCCACAGAAAGGCAACATGGACCTGAGGAGGACAGGCAGGAGAACCTCATAACTGGAATGCTGAAGCCCATTGGAAGGAGGATGCTGTTAACAACAAGAGTGAAAAACCTAAACCCAACGTGCTGGAGCTACCTGGGAACCTGGGAGAGGAGCAACTGCCTGCAGTCACCGTGCACTGCTTAACAAAGCAGATGCCAGGCAGGGCAGAGGACAGGAGAAAAGAAAAGCAAATCGGCACACAATCCTTGGTTTCACTCAACCAAAGAAACTGAAGGACAGGTCTGGAAAGACGAAGCACTGAATTAAGTGTAATGAACTGACTAAAGAATCAGTGACCATACACCATATTGTAATGCTGAGATTGGGTTTGGACAGTCCTCTCTGTGTGTCTTTTCTGATCAGACAAGACCTCAGAAAAAGATACAATCAGTCCAAGAAGTTCTGGATCCCTGGACAGAGGAAATGAGTGCAGAACGTAAAACACAGAAACATTTCATCCCCCAACTGCTGCCTTCAAAATGGAAAGACAAAACCAACAAGGTGTTAGAGCACTGCATGAAGTGCAACTTTTGACAACAACCATCCTCAGCTCCATTAAGCCCCCTACTCACCCCCACCCCACAAATAACAGAGCTGCCCATCGGGTATCTTGTGGCTCCAATTGCTCGCACCCTTCCCTGTAACACTGCAGATGCAGCACATTAGAATTCCAGAGCGAGTCCACCTCCAGCAGATAGCAGAAGAAGATATGACACGGCATTCACGAATGCACAGAGAACTGTTTAATTTACAGCCACAATGGTGAAACAAACCATTTCAGAGCTTGGACATTCAAAGTTAAGTCTGACACTCATTCTTATATTCACTTATTGTGCTTAAGTATTAGAGAACACAGGATTACATCGACCGTACACGACAATCTGAGATCCCTGCGGGACCGAGGAGTGAAGGGATGAGCAAGAATGAGGGACCAGCCCCTCAAGTGGTGTAAGCTGGTACAGCTCCATTGCAGGCAACGGAGTGATGGTGATTTACACCAGCTGAGGATATGGCCCTTGAAATGTCCAACTTAACTTTGAATTAACTTGGAATTAATGTGACTCCCATGTCACAGCCTTTAGTGTCACTGCTCCTTCTGGTCATATCTGCCACTTTGAAGGAGGACTAATCCCACAGCCTGGCGGTGAGAGCTCAGCTGGACTACAGGAAGTGATGCTCATGTTGTGACACTACTTCTCACAATTTACCAGCCATGGACTGCATCCTCATCTGATGTAAATTAGCTTGGGGGCGTCTGAAGTCAGAAACATTTGCCAATTTAGAGTAGCTGAGAACATAGCCCTGAGATTTTTGTGTTTTCTGCCGCATGCTGTATGAACACTGTGCTTGACAACACGGACTCGTGTGCGTTTCATTCCTCATAACAAAACGAACTCAAGACTACAAGTCTCAAACAAGCGGCTGTTGGAAAAGTCCCCATTCAGTCTTCACTCTCTCCTGGTGTGCTGAATTTGGCATAACACGTTTATTTGCTGGCATCGACAAAACCTCTCCGTTTGCTTTGTTTTCAAGACTCTGCTACAAGGCCAGACTCCCTGGTGATGTAAATCAGAGCTCCAGGATGCCCAGGGGAGTCATTCCCAAGGAGCTGGCCCACAAACCCAAACACAACCTTCTCATGCCAGTCCAACCACAGGACTCTTTCCAAGAGTTGTTTTGCAAACTATTCCACTTAAGTGACTTTGACATCCTTTCACACCTGCACAGTGTCTGAGTGGGTCACATAATGCTTTTCATCTACATGATTTTAATGGATATATGTTTGTTTTTTTCTTTCATTAGATATCCTTTAGACAAAAAAAAATAAAAATAAAAAAAAGGAACGGAGCAACATTATTGGCATCCCACTGAAACATAAATATATAAATTACATTTTATACACTTTTTTAAACGCAGACACATACATTCATGTGCATAACATTGTGAACAGTACACTTAGTGGAAAACAAGCACAGACAATCTTAGTTAAATGTATTTCCAGTTTTGGTGCTCAACAAATACACTGGGAAAATGATCACAAAATAGAATGGTGACTAACTCTATCTCTGCATTAGCATCTGAAGCCAATAATGCCTGTTAGCTAACATTGCTTTGTTGGGTTGAATTTGGACACAGCTACAGGAACAGGAGGGGAATGTTTGAACTATATTTAGAGAAATGGAAAGGTTAAAAATCTCGCTGTCTTGTTGTTTTAAGGTTCTGCAGTTCATTCACATTTGAAGATATTTTTACTTTAGTGGAAACACTGTCTTCAAGACAAACTTTTTTGTTGTTCCAAACTAAGAAAACTCTTTCATCTCTTTGTAGATGTTTCACAAATAAAAGAATCCAGTAGTTCAATTTACATATCCAATGTAATAATCCAAATAAAACAAAGGGTACATAATCCAAACTACTGGGGTGGGGCAGTGATTCTGGCCAAGTGAGTAGCCATGTCATATCTGGCACAGCCCTAAATTTCCAAAGCAGTACAGAAGGATTTATCCATGTGGCTCCCACCGCAATCTGTGGGGAACTGAACATTTAATCCTTTAGCACTTTGAAAATACAGAAGCTGGTGCCAGAGTATTTTATCTGCCCTGCTATAGTTAAAATAGATTTTGATGTTATTTGGGCTATTCTACTACAAAAATATGACCACAAAATGCTTTTTTTTTCTTTTTTTTCTTTTTTTTTTTTTTTTTTTGGTTCAAGAAAACATAGCAGGCTTTCTCAGGTATATAAAACTGTTAATTTTTAGATAAAAATACAAACTTCACCTTTACAAAAAACACATATTTCTGTTGAATACACATAAAGCATAACATTTTACCAAAAATAAAGAATTTTAGGTTTTGTTCAAATATTTGCAGCAAGGTAATTCCCATGCCACCATGACATTATACAATGCAGATACAAGAATTTGTACATTTCACACAGCTCCAACATGTGAAATAAAAATATCTTTATACTGATAAGAATGACAATTGCTAACACAATATCACTAGTAGGCAACTGGCATAAGTCTTAAAGAAAAAAAAAAGGATTTTTGCATGGATATCCTATGATTTGTTTACGCACATCTCTCTTTTTTTCTCTTTTTTTTTTTTTTTCTTTTATGTAATGCTTTAAATTACGGGGGAGGTTGGGGAACATAAACCAAGAAACGTCTAGAAAATTATGCATAGGTATACCATTTTTATTTTAATACATCTCATTAGTTTGCATCCCACTAGGAGAAATACCATAATGTTTTGTGTTCTGCTTATTGTTATACCAGTCTTTTATATGTGTTATTGGCAAATGTAGTCCAAGAGATAATAAAAAGCTAGGCAAAGAGTAAAAAGAAAACTTAATAATCACTTTATGGTGTAAAAAAAAAAATCCACTTAAGGCTCCCCAGAAGGTTTTTTTGTATAGACTTTTAAAACACCACCAAGCAAGGATGTATTGTTCTATAGTGTTTGCGTGGCATTTGATCATTTCATACATTCCTGCTTTTTTTGTGCCTGAAGTCCACCAGTGTCCATCCATCTTCATCAAGAACGCAGGCACATTTCTTGACGTAAAGCACCGTTGACTGCTCTGACAGAAATCCACTATTCATTTAGATTTTTGTCATGTTTTTGAGTACTTTTGGTATCCTCCATTCATTCAACTGTCTTTTTTTCTTTTCTGTTTTTCTTTCTTTTGTTTTTTTTTTCTTTTTTGGACAGGGAAGCTTCCTATTGTTTCACAGAGTGCTACAATACTTGCTTTGATGTCACATTAAACAAATGTACATTGTCTCTTTGTTCTCATTAAGTGTTCTTTTGAGCCAGTTTTTTCACACAGGAGAACAAATAAAGTATACAGTCAATAAGCACCATACATAGTAGGTTCAGGAATGTAACAAACCATGTACATCCATGTCCCAGAGAGAAGTTTTTTTTCTAGCTTATTTTCACCTTACATCTGCAGGAGAGAAAAAAGATACAATAACTCTATGATTAGAATCAAAGGTCCTGTCCTTGAAGTAGATGACTTTAAAAAAAAAACTGGTCTGCATGAAGAGTCACTAACCTGGGACAAGAAGTTCTAAATGCTGTTTTGATTGAGTTTACATGCTCACTTTTAAAGTTGAATTTTAGAAAATCTTTGCTTCTATCATACTACTCCCAATAAATACCTGTTAATCTGAAACAGGATATCAAGTTTAGCATTCTTTAGAAATGACACATTGGTATAAATGAAAACTGCCACTGGGAGTTCATGTGCAAAAACAGGGGCTTGAAATTAAATTCACCATCATCCAGGCCTTAGGCACAGACACTGCAAAATCCAAATCATTCCCACTCCAATACCAGAATCAGTTGCAAGTGCTGCAGTTTACATACTTTCAAATCATTAAGAAATGGAAATTACATATTTAATTTGGAATGTGTGTCGCCATCATCATACACTGCTAATATGCTGGCCAAAGGATTTCAGTCGTTTTTGCACTGAGAGGGTGTTAGTTTTTCACTACACTGAAAACCTCGTGAATTCTGATGACTGACTATCATCATCCTACTGAGACTGAACCGACCAAAAATAAAGATCTTAATTTTCTGGGGTAAGTAACACAGGACTCTGCAACACAAAAATAAAAATAATAATAATTTTAAAAAAAGTTGTTTTTTAGCATTTTTCTGGCCAAGTCAGTAGATCATCAGATTGTGTCAGGTGAAGGTGCAATCAACCCCAGTTCGTGCCAGAACATGGGTTTGATGGTCACACAAATAATAATACTTGCTGTATGTACAGTCAATGTTTCACAGCCCAGGACTGGGAACACAAGGATTTGTAACCTTCAATTCATTCATGCATTATCACGTGATGCTTCGACCTCAGAAATCAATAATAATGAAACACAAGCAGAGGCAATGGAACTTGAGATTTCAGAAGCTGAAGTATTAGCACCCTCCAATAAAAAAGAAATCAAAAAGGCAAGAAAAGGAAGTAGCTCAAGAATGTAAGATGCTGATGGTGATGTGGAGCTTAAAGGGAAAATACCAGCAGGTAGAATTATCAAAGCCAATCAAATCTAATCTCTTTGCAGCCTTGAGGTAG
Organism: Sialia sialis; assembly: GCA_009812075.1. Taxonomy (NCBI): domain Eukaryota; kingdom Metazoa; phylum Chordata; class Aves; order Passeriformes; family Turdidae; genus Sialia; species Sialia sialis. Next base: position 5,787,952 of record VRYO01002014.1, on the reverse strand, counting down.
CAAGTGTCAAGATTTTGAACAGTGATTAAGTTGAAGTGATGATATTTGATTAAGTTTTCCAGTACTTGTGCTATTAGGGTGTTCAGCATATAGGTCCTACCTGAATATCAAATAGTTCCAGTAGGTTTTATGTTGGTTTTAACTTTTTTCGTTTCCGTTTTTTACCTGATTCCCTAGGCCTTCCTGTTAACATAAGGGCAGGGCTGGTGAAAAGCCCTAAGGTAATGCATTTCGTGTAACACTGAAGTCATAAACACTCAAACCGTTTACATTTCAAAGAAATCTCATTATCCTTTGCATTAAAGTAATAACTTTATAACGTCTGATTTGACATTGAGTTTACAAAGTAATTACACAAAAGTAAAGAAATAATAAACGAGGTTGGCATTGCACACGTCATTCCCAGGATCCATCTATAATTACTGTTACCATGCAGTACTCAACATTTGCCTTCAGCTCTAGAGTTGAGCTATTTTCAGCTCACCATCCACTTGCTGGGTGCAAGTTTTGTTCCTATCAGTAATTAAATCCTAGAAATACGTATTTTTCCATGATAATTCTGCCACATTTTTTACACATATCAAAAACCAAAAAACTTTGATCGTAAAATCATAGCTGTTTAATCTATGGTAATTAAAGACAATTTGGAAAACTGAAATTAATCTAATGAAACTTTTTTCCCAAACAGGAGACATTGAAAACGTATCAAACCATACCCACATTATAAATAGCCACTTTATGTGTGGTTTTGTCTAATAACTCCACCTAGTTTCACATAAACACTCAGCTCAGATTATAAATTGATGTCCAGTAAATTTGCAGCAGAGGTCTAACTTTGCTTTTATAGAAATTCTAATTCCTCTGCTCTGTACATAGCAACTGAAGTTTACATTTGCTTGGACCAGGTTTACGTCTCCATGCTGGATGGAGCCAGTACAGAAAACCCTTCCTCACCCAGGCACCTACAAAATCTATCACCTTTGGACAGCTTTCCTCCTCTAACTGCTCTTCACTGACTCTTTAATTTTGGGCTGGTTCTACTGCACCCTTAAATTCCCTGCAGAGGTGCAAAACAAACTTTTGAGGCTGCCTTAAACCAGTATCAGGAGAAAGGGAAATGTCCTTTTTGGATTTCCTGAATAAGTGTGCCAAGCCCTGCATTGATTGCAGTAGATCAGAGCCAATGATCTTAGATTAATTCAGAGTGATTTTATGGAAGCCAGATTGAAATTAATTTTTCCCAATAAATCTTTCCCCACTGTAACTTCCAAAGTTGTCTTGATAAGGCAAATTTAGGTTTAATGCAACAACTGACAAATTATTGAGTACACATAAGTAAGGAAGAAACAGGAATGAGCAACGTTATTTCCAAACTAACTCCTTAGCCTTGAATCCTAAATTTATTCCCAAGTGCTTTACATTAATTTCATTCATATTTTCCCCAAGGTCAAGTAAATCTCAGTGTTAGCCCTGTCTTCAGAAAGTCTAAAGAAATTAGGCAACAGAGTTCACCCATGAGCTTCAACATGACAACCTTTAACTTAGTGAAGCAAGACCTGAACACTACTGGGCATTTACATTTATTTACAGGCCAGCCTAATGAGAAGTGATACACTTTAAATTTGAAATCCAAACTCCTTGCACAGCACAAACTGGCTCTCATTTGGCATGTTCAACACAGAGAAGTAGCTGGGAGTTTCTCTACTGAGTTCACTGTAAGCAACATTTGCTTTATGTTCTTTACTAATATAAAAATAAGGTCCATATGAAATCAGCATTAATGCAAAAATAAAAGGAAAACATACCAGTTTCTTCTTCTCTATAATCTGAATTAGTATTTGATGATGTACAGGTGCATTCCATATGCTCTTCTAATCTCACCAGAACTTCTTTTAATTTTGGCTTTTTTCTAACATACTCCACTTTTGCCACCTATAAAATACGATGAGGTATGTACTGAGACACATCAACATGGTTACAGTTCAGAACTGAAGACAGATAACTATATACCTCTATTTTTAATGTAGCCAAACCCATATAAAATGTTAGCATACTAATCATCTTTTATCTTAATTGTGCATCGTGTAACTATTTATTGCACAGACTATTTGTTTATTCAAGTTCAGTAGTTTGAAACAATTTTCCCCCAAGAGATAAAACAATTTCCCATTCATTTTGGTTTGATGTTTTAAGCAATTCAGTTTCCACATGTATCACAATAAACTTCTATACAGATTCAAATCAGTGGTTGTTCTTGTAAACTGCCACTTCTAGCACAATCTTCTGTAAGTGTTGTTAAAGGCTGACAGTGAAGGCATTAGATAGGTTCGTAATACATTTTATTATTTACAAAGTGGTGTCTCCAGAGCCCTCTGAATGTGAAGTGCTCAACCCTACACAACCAGGATCTGAACATCACCTTAGAAAGCAGTTTTATTCCTACTCCCCATAATAACCTGGGGCTTGGTCACAAAGGCTCTCAAGCACAGTTTATAGGTACGAGAGAACTGCCACCCCTAAACTGGGTCCAGCCTTTGGCTTTATTGTGGAAAGCTGGCAGACAGAATATTCCTCTCCAGTCCTTCCAACTGTTCACAACTACACTGCTCCACTTAAAATAAAAAAGTCTGGAGGGCAGGTTGAGGTAGGAGGAAGGATCATGCTGGAGCAGCTCTGGCTACATGCAGATCTCTCATCTGAAGGAAACCAAGGCAGAACAGAAGGATGCTGGGGTGGAGAGATACTGAACACAAGGACATCCTGACCCACAGGTTGGCAGCCAGGAGAGGAGGAATGGCAGAGGGCAGAGCACTGATGTTCTGGGTGCAGAAATGGCTCGTGGAACGCTGGGCACGGACTCGTGCTAAGTGTAGTGGGCATGATGGTCAGGGCCATGCAGGGGAAAATGGGCTAATGTGGGCAAGGAGAGTGCTGGAGCGTTTGTTAGAGGTCCAGTGCTCAGTTCTCAGCGTGTTGAGCACTGTAGAATAGGTGGTGATCTTTGCTTTGAAATGGAAATCACTGCAATTATATCATGGTGCTCAGACCTCCTCATCTGACAGAAGGGCACTGCAGTGTGGCTGTCCCAGCAAACAAGACTACAAACCACAGGGATGCAGTGTAAATAAGAGAGATGAGGGAGCAGAAGGACAGGGGAGGCTGGTTGTCTCCACAGAAGTTACATGACAAAACCATAAAGGCTGGTCCAACCAAAGCTCCAGTCTCTACCAAATAAAGCGTCCACAAGGACACTCCCAGCCAAGGTTTCCCTGGGTGTTTGGTGGGGATTCAATGCTCTAAATCAATCTTCACACTGCAAAAATCATTCCCTTGCCCTTTCAAAACTGGAACAACAGTGTCACAAAATGAGAGTGGTAGCTGGAAAAACCCATTCCATTCCCAGTTCTCAGAAACACGCTTCTGGCTCTGGGGTCACAACTATCCAGGGCCTCTGGATGCCAGTGAGAGAAGCTAGAGCAAAATCCTGGCCTTTGTGAAGCCAATGGGAGATCTGCCTGAGCTTTCACAGAGCAAGGAGCTCAGATCCACATTTTAGTCACCACCCCTTCTGTCAACAGGATCTGGAGATGATTTTCATTTACCCAGCAAACAAAATTTACAGAAATAGATGCAATAACTGAAGTATCCACATTAAAAGGTATCTTCTGAAACTGTCAGATCTCCACATAAATGGATTAAGAGTTGGCCATGACATACCAAAACACTTTATCTGAAAGACTAACTATGGGCCAAAGCAGTATGTTTCAAAATTTCCTATCAGAACCCAACTCCATCCAGCCTTTGAACACGAAGATTTGAAAATGTATGGTACAACTGAGTCATCTGGCATCAAAGGATGACTAATCCTTAAAAATTATGAAAACAAACAGTAATTAAGACACCTCCATCATCAGAGACAAAGAAAGGGACCCAGCAATCATGAAACAGCTCTCAGATCTGCCATGCTTATTACAGCTGTTAGAATAAACCAGTCTCATTGAAAATTACACTCAACAAAAATAAACTGTAATCAAGCTTTTAAAAGCCTGTTCTTGTTTCACTTGGTTTTACAAACTCAAAGATATATGCAGTTCCAGTGATGTTGGTATTAAATAACAGTTAAAAAAACCAGAAACAGTAATACTTTGCAGAGGATCATAATGAATTTATGCAGCAATTTAAAGCTGGCTTTTATTATTGTAGTTAAAACACAATCCAGCACACGTTCCACTGCCCTACTTCACGCTACACAAGTTAAAGGAATGTCATTTTGTAGATGTTGCAAATACTGGAGGTGAAGCAGCATAAACCAGACAGGCTGCTGTGTCTGTGTCACCTGTTAACACCTGCTGCTACACACAGTGCTGATCTACAACAATGAAGGCTGCAGGTCACATTTTCAGTGGGTATAAACAGGGGTAGCTGTGCCAACAGCATGGGATTTGGCCTTGTGTACAAATGGTTTTTTCTTCTTTGTATTTTTCTCCCTGGTGTTTATATTGTACAGTTTCTCAAGTGTATGGTGCAGACCTTTGACGTGGTCAATCCTCAACAAATCAACAAGCTCCTTTTATTTGTCTCTAATGTAAGAAGAATAAAAATCCTCAAACCCTCAGATCCAGGAAACACCACTATATAAAAAGCTTTGAGAGCAAGACAATGAAATAACTGATTAGCTTCTCAAATAGTACATAACCAGTGGTACCATACTTGCACCAGTGTAGATTCTAGGTCTACATCCTGCAATACACTGTGGTGGCTAAATAAAAATGAAAATAAAATCTGATAAAAATAAGTGGCCTAATGGAAACATCATGGGAACACTGTTTTTAGGGATTCTCCAGGAGATATGAAATCAGGGATTAATAGCAGGGGAAAAAAACAAGACAGAAGTGTCCAAAACACCTCCAGTGCAAAGCTAAAATTTATCATGTGCAGGAGCTCACAAGAAAAGTGTCAGCACAGATAACACCAGAACTCATGTGGCTGATACCTAAATACTGGATGGAAACAAGCCCAAAAAGCAACTGAATGAGGGTATTTCTTGGACTCATCTATTGCTTCCATACTAAAATAACTGCATGCTGATACAACAGAGGGAAAACCTGTGTGTGAGGAAGATGTGAGGGATTTGGGGACTGTGGAGGCATCAGGAGCCTTCAGGGCTGGCAAAGACAGGAGGACAGGGTGGCAGTGTGGGACTCTGTCCCTGAGCAGAGCAGCCAGACCTGCCCCTGCCAGGGCTCCCCATGCTCCAGGGACACCTTGCTGCTTTTCCTCCTTCAGCTCTGCTGGGCTTTCCCATTCCCAAGCTGACCTTTGATAGCTGCTCCTGCCTGCCAGTCCCACCGAGTGCTGCCTGCAATTGCAGCTCAGCCACAGCTCATTCCAAGTGCTGCTTATCTCAGTGGAAGAAAAAGGTTCTTAAACCTGCAAACGTGACATACAGCTATTTCACCCACACCCATGTGCTCTGCAAGGCCTTTCCAACCTGCTCTGAGGCTGGGGAGTTCTGCTGAACAGCTCATCCTGAACTCCAGCACTTTTTTACAACCTCTGAACAACTCCCCAGTGACAGCTGAGGAGCTGCTCCTGCATTCCCTCCTTCATTCCCTTCAGTCCAGCTCCTTTTTTCTTCACCTCACCCTCATATTTTACTCTAAGAATTATACCAGGTTAAGATTCCCCAGATCAGCTCAACTGAATATGCAGAAATGGCTGAAGCTGGCAGTACTTCTGCTCAAGGCCAACCTGAGGTAAAGCTGAGGTAAACTGAGTCATTTAGCTCTTGTTTCTTAATTTGCATATAAGCACTGCTGCAAACAATCATATTGTTCAACTTGGCTATTCAAAATTAATTAATTACTAATTCAGAATTAGTAGTATAGGTAGGATTTGCTCCATATTAATTATTTTCTGCTTCTGTGACCAAGCCCAGCAAGAACACCATGCTAAAAATTGTCTTGGGAAGACTCTTGTTCAGAACCCTCCAAATAAACTATGGTGTGGTACTTTGTAAATATTTGAACTCACTGGACAGAAGCAACAGGATCTGCAGACGTTACTGAAATGCTTTTGCACACAGAGGAGAAAATCTCTCTGTAACAGACACCAACGTCCCTAACTCCCCCATCCTTGTCACCACTGCTCTATAAGGAGAGAAACAGAATCCTTTCCTTCCCATCAAAGAGCAGCTCCCAGCCAGTATCTCCATGCCAGTCTGAGTTCTGTGGGGCTGTGCAGGTGCAGTTTGCTGAACAGAGATGTTTTCAGGGCCAGGAGGCTGTGCTAATGTGCTCACTGGCACCATGCAGGGCAAACCCACCTTTCACAAATGAAACCCACCCCACGAAAGGGAAATCTCACAACATCCACTTCAGGAAAGCTGTTCCACCAACCCCCTGGCTTGGAGCCTGCCTACAGCTTCAATTCCACATGAATGGTATTTCACTGATGAGAGCTCAGTGGAGATGAAGAAAGGGCATCCCCAAACCCTCCAGCTCTTGAATCATGTTCCAGGAATGAAATGCCCGAACACAAGCACCTCCACTGCTCCTCCCACACTGCCCCAGCCGTCTCTTAACCTTGACTACAGTGGCCCTCAGTGAGACAAAGAGAACACCCTTTGCTTTCGCCCGTTGGATGATGCAAACCCACTTGCTGACCTTTCTGGATGAACATTTTTCTAGTGTGAATGGGCCAGCTATGATCTCACTACCTTGTCAATGAGGAAGAAGCGGGGAAAGCCTTTTCAATGTTCCATCAAAAGAGAGCTTTTATGCAGTCTGACATCAGGGGAAAACACAAGCCGGCTTTCCAACTGCACCGCAGAGCAGCTGAGAAGGCTCTCCAAAACTGCTCCCACCTTTCCAGGGACCCTCACTCCGAGCCAGCTACTTAATGGCATGAGCAGACATTCAGCTCTAAACTTAGGATTGGCAAAAGGCTCAGAAAACCATCAATTACATCAAAGGTACAAGGGGATCTGACTCTGGAGGGCATAAATATGGATTGTGTTCTAAGAGTTCTGGTGTGACAGTGGGGTCAGCCTACAACCTTTACAATGAACATCCTGTTCCTGCTTGACCTCTTGTCCTTTTTTTCCCCTGCTACTTAATGACTGTTTGGAGCAGTCTTGGAGCTCGGAAAAAAAAAAAAAGTCCTCCAAAGCTGGCTGACGTATATTGATATTGCTGGTGGCAACATATTTACACAGCCACGAAAAGCAGCTGCTCAGCTGAACCTACTTTCAGCTTGTGCCCTACTAAAGAGTGTAAATCCAAAAGCACTACAAGGGGCTGAGAGACTAAAATTCCTTCAGCGTGGTGGTGTGCTGGGGAAGCAGCCCCTGCAGTGCCATCCTCCAAGGATGTGTGCCAGGGGTTTGCAGCTTTGGGGAACACTCAGAATCCCAAGACCCTCTCTCTGATCTGTCGTCTCCCCCATCCCTCAGGGCGAGGAGGGAAGCACAGGGCTGCAGTATCACACACAGGTACCAACAGCAAGCTCATCACCACATCCCAGCTCTTTGCTGAGCACATCCAGCTGCTCTGGACATGTTCACTGCTGCACAAAACCAACTGGAAGCTGCATCAAACCCAAAGGCAACAGCACCAAATATCACAATCCTGAGGCACTGTGCTGTTTAGCTCCTATTCAGAAAGGTTTACAATTGCCGTCTTTCAATCTCACCAGTTTGTTCTCAAGTAATTATTGATCCAAATTTTGACCTCATTTTCAATTGTTTCTGCAAAGCGGATCCCATTAAGGCAAGGCAGTAAGCAAGTGCAAAGTGTGATTATTTTTCAGAATCTCAGATGTTTCTTCAGCTTATTTGGATGCAAAAACATTGCTCAGATGTTCAGAACCAGAAAAGAAAAAGAAATTCTGCCCAGACACACGTCTGCATGTATGAAAAACAGTGTATGAAAAACAATGAAATTACTTAGGTACCTTATTTTTGTTCTAGGATGTACAACACTAAATAAACAGCACTTTTCTCAAGAAATCCATTGCAAGTGCAGCAATCAGTGTTGTGCTGAGCAATTTTACGTTCAAGAATGTGGTGGGGTTTATTTCAATTCTGCTTTTAAGAAACTCAGGGCAACAAGAACTCAGAGTCTCCACAATATGAATGCTAAGTGTAAGTCTAATCTCCTACACACAGATGTAGATCGACAGAACTTGTTTAAATACTGATAAAAATTAGAACACAGTGAAGCCAAATGAACATAAATATTTCACGTAATATTTACTGGAAAGTTGCAATAGGGATTTTGTCTAATGAGTAAATACAGCATGAAGCTGTTGAGTCTTCTATCCCTGGGGTAAGATAATTTGAAACACATTTTTTCAGATCAAAAGTGTTATGTTGTCAGATATAAAAGCCCAATTTAGGCTGCATAATATTTAATTAAGAAAACAGCATTCCATACTGTGATTTATTTATTTTTTTAAGTCCAATGCCCCTTGAGTCATTTTATCTTCTTAACTTTAAGATCTGTACTGCGCGAGATCATGGGAAAGGCACAATCAACTTTATTTTCATTGCAAAAAAAAAAAAAATTAAAATATTTAAAAAGAGAGAGAGAAAGAAAACCTAAAGGGAATCCTGTGAAAACCAAATCCAAACCCAAGATTTTCCAATGACCACGTAATTTGCAAAGGCCATCTGCTCACTCAGAACGCAGAGGGGTGGATGGGGAAGGCTGGGGTCACACAGGCACTGGGTAAGTGGGGTTTGCAGGCTGGACAGGACCCAGCGGGGGCCCTGCAGCCCCTGCTCACCTTGACACTCCTGTGGTGTATCCGGGAGGGCTGGCACTTGACGCTGCTGGTGTTGCAGCAGCCGGTGCAGCGCTTCACCTCCACGCAGGGCGGCCATATCAGGAAGTTGGCCGAGGTGGGGTCGATCTGGCTCCGAGGTATCTCGTAGATCACCGTGCGTGTCTTGCACACCGCCGGGATGGCCTCCTCTGTGGGCACAGCACAGTCACAGCCCCAGCTGAACGCTGCTCCCATCCCCACAGCACCCACACATGTGTGCTCCCATCCCTGTTACTCACTGGACAGCTGAGGAGCACTGCTCCCACCCCAGAGCACCCACACGTGTGCTCCCATCCCCACAGCACCCACATGTGTGTGCTCCCATCCCTGCTGCTCACTGCCAAGCCAGTGCTGAGTGTTTGCTCACAGCTGAGCTCTGCTGCTACCCTGGGGACAAGCTTGACTGGCTCCCAAAGCCCAGCCCTAAAATGAGGGTTTGCAGTGGCCTGGCTCCTGACACAGCTTGGAGCACATAGCACGAGATAAGAGAATCCTGGCTCTGGAAGTGACAGCAAGCCAGGAGCTCCTCCATATTCAGTGACCCCCTAGAACAGCCTCAGAGTGACTGTGCAACAGCAGCTGCTGTTTTCCAGCACTGGGCTCACCACTGCACACAAACAGCATCACACAAACATGCAGGACCTGGCAGACACCACCTCAAAAGTTAAACTGAGGATTATCTGCATCATACCCAATTTGCACAGCTGGGGAACAACCTGCACCAGCTTTAAAGTTTCAAGACTTGGGTTTCCACTTCCAGAACTTTAACATCCCCACATCAGGGAGTCTGGTTCATCCACCATTCCAAAGGCCAACTACCTTTTTTTTTCTGAAGTAATCATGGTGGGTTTTATTTAATTTGTTATTTCTTGAATGATGCAAAACCACCAGAGCAGCATGACTGAAAAACCTGCAGTTAAGCCAATACCCTGATGGGCTCAGGTAAAGTGAGATTGTTTAGTATTATAAAGAGTAGCTCTGTACTACTGTGTGATTCTGCCATGATCCAAACCATGTATCATCATCAACCTAGGGACTGTTTAAGAAGTCAAGCTGGTATTTCAAAACAGTCCAGAAAAAAATAGCAATTTCAGGGACAAGTTGTTTGCTGATAAGTTCTCCAAAGACATCTGGGTTTTTTTGGTTTTTTTTTTGCCCTGCAGTGGAAGCTTGTGATAGCTTTGGGTTAGATGTGTCAGGGAACTGGAACACTGCCTGCACTTCTTCACTTAGTTCTTAAATACAAGAAGCTCAGGCCTAGCCTGTGCCTGCAACACAAAAATCCAGGCTTGGTTTTGAAAGAGATGCATTTCAATAGACTAAATAGAGTGAGAATTCTTACTCTCAGCCCCCAGTGCCATGAACTCAAGAAAATTAACAGATGCAATACTGCAGCATAGCTGGCAACTCCTACAAGTTATGGAGCACACCCAGTTCCCAGTGCCTGTGGAGGGGAGGCATCCAGCACCTTGCAGGGTGAGGTGCCAACGTCGCCGGCTGCCTCCCAACCGCTGCTCTCCCGAGGCAGCCAACGTGCCAGAGCTGCCAACTCACACTGCAAATCCCTGCTGACAGCAAGCTGGGCTCTCTCTGCCTGCCACCACACCAAACTGCCCAGCACAGATAACATCAGGGATGTTTTCCACACTCACACCTAATCAGATGAACGAGCACTGCACGTAAATCCTGTTCGTACAACCCTTTTTTAAATTTATATTTGGTTTTCGTTTGGATCACTGTCATTATTAATCAGGATAAAATCCCCTGTAAACATGCCTGGTGCCCTACACAGAGATGGAAATCAATGCCCTGGCGTTTCCATCAATGGCTTTTAATTTTTGGGATAAACTGTATTTTTCTTGTGAATAAAGAGTCAAGCTGTTTCCTTTTGTGGAGCTTCTGTACTGAAAACTCTACCAACTGTTGATGTTTTTTAAAGCACACTGCTGTAGTTGCTCCCCACACTATGAATTATACATTGAATATCACAGCATTTTCTAACCAAGGTCTAGCTTTCCAACATGCTGCAACAAGAAAATGAATGTAAAGAATTTGTGCATGTCTGTCTCCTATGGACATCCTCCAGAAGACAGCTTCTCAGGCAACGGCTCATTTTGTGCAAAAAGAAAGGAAGAAGCTAGAAATGGCCCTTTTTTTCCTTTGTGCATGCCACATTTTTCCAGTGAAGTGTCCTGCTTGGCTGACCAAAAGCACCCCCTCTGCTTTCACTCCCAAAGTACAAATAGCTTGTTTCTTACCAATGCTTCTTTTTCTGCGAATGGGCACAGGACGGTTCTCTTGCACATGTTTAGCAGAATGAACACTGTAAGATCTCAAGTTTGTTTCTGAGACATCATCATATCCTAGAACAGGAAACAAAATGTTAAACCTCAGGTATGTTACTTTCACAAGTGTACTGTTCCACAGGCACAAATCTGTGCTGGTCATAGGCACAAGACCAAATCCTGCTACAATTAATGTAATGTAACCCATGGCAATGCAATTGCAAGGGCACAAGGCAAGGATGAAAGACAGACACTCAATGTCATGTATAAGCATGCACAATTTAATTCCAATATCCATTTTACTGAAAGCCCCCAGAAACAGTGCACACACTGTGGCAGAGAACCATATCTAAAGTAAAACAGTTGCATTTTTATGTGAAAGGCATAATACGGCTTTTCCTACTGGAAAGGTGTAGAAAGAGGAACAATAATCCTGCATGTATAATGTTTCTTACAAACATTTTGAAGTTCTGCTATGAGGCAACAGTAGACAATATGGTGTTAGACCCAACAGCAACAATGCTGCCTCTGTAAATTTTCTGTTGCTTGGTTTTCAGGGCAGTACTAGGACAGAATCAAAAGCAAAAAGTAACTAGCATGGGTTTCCTTTTAGCCTCTCTGTTGCAGAACAAATCCCCTGTGAAGTATCCTAACCTTTGGAGGGGCATCTGAAGCTACTGCAAACTCTGGGACTGCATCCAGGCTTGTCTTGTTCCCTAAATAAGCCTACCACATGGGTTAAAGGGCCATGAGAAAAAGCAAAGATGGAAAACTTGGCATTTCATTTATCATAAAAAACAACAAAATAACTGCTCCAACTATTTGGGTTTGTTAAGTGAAGCAGTTCAGGTCGTGTCCCATGCCGTGGGGTCTGAAAACCACAAGCACAGTCTGCAAACGGGGGATCAGGAAGAAGGAACCAAACAGAGAACTGCACACAGACCCCAGAACACCCAAACTAAGGGGTTTGGCACCACTCTGCTGCTTGAGTGTCCTCTGGAACATCACTGCAGAGTTTCAGGGTTTCACTGCTGACTCCTAAGAAAACTGTGACATGCTCTAAAAAAATGCAAAAGAGTATTACACAGTACTCAATTACCCTCTCTGCAAGCTACCAACACCCTACACTCCCATGTTCTGCACTGTCACACTCCCTGCTTCCAGTTTGTTCTGTACACACAGCTGTCAGTCTCTGGAACTTGTTTTAATCTCAGTTTTATTAGTAATACACATCACAAGGCTCTGCTCCACAAAACAACCAACTCCTCTTCTCCTCCCTCCAAGAAATTGTGCCCTAAGGAACATGTAGCTTGTGAAATCACCTGTACAGCCAGGTGAGACATGAAGACAACAGGATCTTCAGCACCTTAGAAAGAGTTCTGCATCTCAGGGTTTATCATTACTTCTTGGGAAATACCATTGTAAGTAGCCAAGAGAAGATAAAACCAGAGGTCCCAGAGGTAATGCCAGGATCACCCACTGGTTCTGTCTCTTCTCTCTATCAGCTGAACAGATCCTTGTATGAAATCAGTAATTGTGAAATCCACAGTCTCAATTTACCCAAATAAATTGGTTCCTAGTTCCTATGTACGGCACTTGTTTCCCATAGATTTCAATGGGAAATTTTGGAACCAGACTAATTAGCTGGTATTGGGACTTATTTGCAGTCCCAGTCCTGTCACGTAACACAGCGATGACTAAAGGGTTTTATTTCTGCTTTTATGGCACCCCACACTCCAGAAAACCCATCAGTGGTATAAATAAAATGGCTTGCCAGAGATCCCACAGGAAGTTTGCAACTGAGCTGGGGAGTGGAGCCAGGTCTCCCACATCCCATTCCAATGGCACCAGGCCATCCACCTGATCCCAAATGGCATTATGCAAAATGAGGATCCGTTCTGATGTGCCTCCAGCCCTCTTCTGTTTCCTAGCACTCAGCCACCCAACACCTCAATACTGACCTCCTTTTTGGCAGCTTCAAGTTGTCTCAACCTCTCCCTCAATTTGAGGCAATGAAGTGATACTCGACAGCAGCGTGAATTCTGCTCAGCCCAAGATGCAAGCTAGGCTCGGAGCAAGAAGCATGTCCGTGCACAAGCAAACAGTGTTTATAAGGAGATTAAACACAAAAGTAATGCCTCTAATCCCAAGTGCTTGGTGGGCACAGGCATCAGGCTGGAAAGGGAAGCTGGCAGGGCTGGGCCATGGCTCCTAATCCCACACTCAGCAGTGCTGGCACAGCTCCCTGCTAGCATGAAGCATTCCTCACTGCCTGCTTTAAAGAAGCTGGTAAGGACTGGTAAGATCAGCTAACCAGGATGTTAAGTCATGTGCTTACACAGAAGTGCTCGACTCAGCTGCCATTAGCCATTTTCCATCACCACATTTATAAAGCAAAATGACATCTCAAGGAGGTGTGCTGCTTGTAAGATGGTTTCTAAGGTGAAGAAGGCCTCTGGACTATAGTGTAAACTCACTGTCTCAAAACAAATCTTAAGCATGCATAGCAGTTCCTAAGTTCATGTCTCTCTGTGAGGGCTGCAAAAAGTGATCTATCTACACAGCCAGCTCAGCAGAACAAGTTCCAGTCAAACCTCAACGCGTTATCTAACACGAATTGTATTATTTCTATCAACACATCATCCAAGTTTGGCTTAATAAACAGAATCAAGGGGCATGGCTGGAGCCAGAAGACACTACAATGCTAAAGGCACTTAAGTGTCCCCCCTGATTCCCACAGACATTGGAAGGAATTCCATTTCCCAGTGAAGTCAATGGGAAGTCTGCTTGAAGTCAACTTCAAGCAATGTTTAAGTTAACTGGAGTCCTGCCCAAGCAGGAGTGAAAAATCACCAAGTCAGCTTTGAAACTTCCACTTGGCTCTGAAAGTGTGGCCAGGAGACCTCCTTTAGTTTCATTAAAACCAGGATGCTACAAAGAGCACTCTCTAGTTTGACTTTAAGGAAGGGTGATACTTAAGTTGTGTCAGTTTTTCCTCCAATGTACTGATTTAGTTGCAGGGTGAGAATAAGCTCTTAGCAAAGGAAATGCGAGTTTATGGGTGCTTAGCACCTCACAAAACGAGGCTTAGAGCAGAAAGCCCAGAAATGGGTGGTTCTCAGTTTAGAACTGGAATGCAGCTCATCACCAAGTGAAGATGGAGGATGCTGTGCCGAGCCAGATTAGTGCAGCTTTCTTTTAACGATTTAATAATAAAAAAATGTTTTCATGGCAGCCAATCAAGAAATTTCTCTGTAATCTTTTATGTACTGACAACATATCAACGATGGGCATAAAAACTCTTGCAATTAGCCTTGGTCAATCCATTAGTGTAGTTGAAATTGTTCTTTTTTGTCAGATTGGCAATTTTCCACTGGGTCATGGAATATAAATCACAGAGCTCCTGTAACATTCTGCCAATACATGATTACTCTTCTCACTCAAGAAGCATGTGGAAAGCATCCTAAGTTTACTGCTATTTTCTATGTGTCAATTTATACTTTTGCATTTCCGTCTTCTTACCAAACTATTTTATGTGAGGTACGACTCCCAACGCATTCAGTCTTAATGCAAACCCTTCTAGATTTCACTTTGATGTGCATCCAGAAACTACAGATCCAAGACTTCTAGTACCAACAGCAGCAGTTTAGGAAATTCTTACAATCTGATTTTTTTCAGGAATTCAGCATAAGGTACAATAAACTGAAGTGGTCTGTCTTACAAATCAGTCCTAGAGCCAGAAAGCCCAGGGCAACATCAGTCTGTTTTTTTGATCTTCTTTTTGGCTGATACAAAATCTGCCCTCCTGACATTCAATTGCAGAGATAGATGTCATTAAGTTTTCAACTTTGATCTGTTAAAGGAAATATATAAGTAGCAGCTCGCAAGATCCTGTTTTGTTTAGGTTTGGTTTTCTTTCATTATCTAGGTGTGATGAACCAACTGGAGTTGGAGGAGGAGTATTCCCTCATCAGGAAAAACACAGGCCACACATGGAAGATGCCTCTCATGATGTGTAAGAGGTTGCAAGGGAAGCCAAAACATTGCACTGTAATTGAGCATTGTCCTTCACTGAGCATCACACCAAAACCCACAAAGCCAACAGCACATTTTCCAGAAGATTGAGCTCTGCAGCAGCCTAACACTTTTTCCATGGAAGTATACAGTTCATTTAGAACGTTTCTCCACTTAACAAAAGCTGCGCTGCTAGTTCTTAATCACAGGCTGTTAAATTCACATGGCCTAAGGTGACCCTGGTGGATGCCCTTAACCCGTGCAAAGAGGCACACTCAGCCCTGCCTTTCCCCATGCAGGCAGATGACTTGGGGAAAATCTGTTCCCAGCAGGAGGCAAACATAATAGGTGATGAAATGAACTCTACCTCCCACAGGACAGATGGGAGAGGTGAAGCACGAGGAGAAAAACCACGCTGCTGAGCCAGAGAGAACTTCACAAGCAGAGCAGAGGAAATGCCCCCGTTTCGGGGATTGAGTCTGCTCGTAGTAAAACTGTACTCTGCACACTAGAGCTGCCTACTTCCTGGGACTGTGCATGCTTTCTCCTTTAAACAGGGTCATTCTGCTCTCCGTCATGCCAAGGCAATTCTGTCACTGCCGCTGGATCCCAGTCGCAGCAATTTGATACAAGACCTTGTTTCCTGATAGAAACAGAGAATTTTCACACTGCCTTTACCCTCCGAGTCGGACATGCAGCACTGGGCTCTGACAAACTGGCCTGGATTTTCTTTTTTGAATACAATGATAAGCTCCATGTTGGGTAGTGTTTTTCTTTAAGTAATATGCCAGATGGTCTGGGGGTGTGGTTTCTAATTTTATGAAGGGGTTATCAGTCATCTCTGCGCTACAATATAGAGACCAAATCTGTCAGAATAGAAGAAAAACCTGCCCACTCTGACTTACAAAACTTACTTTTCCAATTAAAAATATATGTTTTTTGCATTGCAGGAGAGAAAACGACTGTTCTTCCTTCGTTTTCCACAGATTCTGCCTTGTTACTCAGGAATATCAGACATTTTCTTCATGCATGCCTGATCCTGCAAACTCTTAGCCTACAAGATCATTCTTAATTCTCAAGTCCACCCACTGAGTTTAAACAGGGGTACTCACATGCAGAAGGACTGGCAACACCATGCACTAAAACGAGGGAGAGAACAGTCACTGGAGTGATTTTGTTCTGAGCCTCAGCTGAAAATGAGTACATGCTATCCAAGAGAAATGTACCTACTGTACAAGCCCTCACTGAACTGGCTGTTCCCTAAAGGCAACTGCAGCCCTAAGGAAATACATTTCAGAAATATCATCTTACCGGGGACAACGAGAAAACATTTGATTTGCTAATTCAAGCTAATACTAAATATAGTAAACAGGCCCGATCCTGTTTACTGAGGAAAGCACGGCAATTTCAATACTCGATTAGTCACTCTGATAAGCCTTTAGTAAGAATTACTCATGACAGTAAAGCCTGCAGGACTGTGCCCAGGAAAAGCAAATGTGGGTAGTAAGGACGGGTTACTCCATGAAAACTCAACCATGCCTGAGTAGCTCAGAGCACAGCTTAGCACACAGGCAAAAGCAGCGCTCACATAAGCAAGAACCCGGTGAAAGGCTGAATATTTTGGTTTTATTTTTTAATATTGTTTGAGTTCACGTCTTAAGGAATTACTGTTTCACAGTGAGATAGTAAAATATTTATGTCTCTTGTTTCTCTAATGGTTTCTAAACTGACAAATTGCAAAAAAAACAGTAAAATGAAATGGGTAAACTTCTGGCTGACCTTTTCCATTTTCGGTCTTGCATCCTCTAGTTAATACTTGCCACGAGGTAAATAATTATTTTCTGAAGTAAATTTCTCTGCTACATCTACCCATTTATTCAGCTCCTGCCATTGCCCCACTTGTCTGCCTGATTCTCTTGCAATGGAGCCACGTGAACTTTTGCTCTCCTTCTAAGTGGTATTTAAAAATGAAGCATGTGCTTGTTACGCTGAGGTATTTGAAAAAATAACGTATTCTGGTAGCTCCAGAACCCTGACTCAAAGAGCAGCACGCACTATTTTAAAATGCTAGCACTCAGATCCAGCCCCTCTGCAACAGCAGCCAACTCCACCAAGTTCACTGGGAAAAAAATGTTAGCAGCAGTGCACTTGTCTGGTCCAAAACAGCCTTCAGTGGGGAAATACAAACTGCATATGCCTTCCCTGTTGTGAAAGTTTCTTTAATTGTGGTGATAAACAACAATGATGAAGCATTGCTCTCCAAAAATATTAAACCGATGCCAACCTGGTAATTAGTAATTAGCCTCCATGGTAAAGTGTTGTGCAAGACAGAAATACTCCCCTTTTCAGCGTAATGGGAAAACGTTTGCTCCCTAATCACATGAAAATTGAAAGCTATGACTGTAAAATACGTTCCTAGTGCATTCCTGCTCGTTAATAGAGCACTGTACAAAAAGCACTGAGTTAAACTCTAGAAGGATCCTGCAACTCTGAATGAAGGTGATTGAACCTGGCACAGACTTTACAAAAATACACAGCATATGGTTTAAAAGGACATGGCCCGGTACCAATGCAAGCAAGAACTCATTCATTTTTCTCCATGTTTGTGCTTCAGCAAGATGCAGGCTTCCCCTGGGCACATCAAAGGTGCCGGGTTTATTCTCTCTCAACTGAGGGAAGAAATCACCAGGAACAAAGTGCATCAAGTGAAACCAAATGATAAGGAGCCCAGCAATACCATGCTCCTAGATCTGATTTACTGCTGCAACGATCTGTTAAACTGCACGTTCTCACTACACCCATTTGCATGCCTAATGATGCAGAAAATAACCCTGCACTATTTTCTTTTTGGGGGGAAAAAAAAGTATATTATTGAGGATAAGCTTCATATCCAGGTTTCTGTTTAAAATCAGCGCGGACGGTTTATTTTCCTTTTAATAACGCCCAGCGCTTGAAGAGACATTACTTCATTCATAAATATTGTTTCAAATATTTTAAATACCTCTAGGACAGTAGTTTAAAGATAACAGAGCAATGCAAGACCAACAACAAACCTTATGGCAATTCTTCTCCGCTGCGAGACGGAGAGAGCTCTGAAAACACGGGGGGTCGCAAGGTCCCTCTCCACCCTGAACCCCAGAAGTTTTAATTCCCGATCGGCCCCTTGGCCGCCGCCTCCCTGCCACACGCACGCCGGGGTGGCCTGGCTGTCGGGGCCGGTCCCCGCACGGGTGTCCCGGGCGAGGAGCGGAGCGGAGCGGCGTGCGGGGAGCGCGGGGCGTGCGGGGCTCCCCCCGGGGCGGCGGCGGCCGACGGCGCGGAAGGAAGGAGGACGGGACTAATTTACCTACGGAGTCAATCTCCAGGAGGCGCTGCAAGTCGCGGATGCTGTGGATCTCGCTGTGCGCCAGCCGCTCGATGAGCTCCTGCGGGATCTCGGCCTCCTTCAAAGACACACACAGCGCGGGTCAGCGCGCAGTCCCGCCCGCAGCGCCGGCCATGCGGCGCGCCGCGCCTCCGCGCCCGCCGGCCAGGGTGCGGGGTGCTCGCGGGACATGTGGGGATGAAGCAGGGGGAACATCCACGCGCACACCCCACCACAGCGCTCCGCGGGGCGCCGGAGCGCTCCCGCCGCCCCCGCCTGCGCGCCCGCGGGGGCTGCGCGCCGCCCGCCCGACTGCGCCACGGCTCCATGGGGCGGCAGCTCCGCACAGCCCCGCCTGGCAGCGTGTGCCCGGCAGCGCCGAGCCCCGAGCCCCGCTCGGCGGCTGCACCCACCCCGGGCAGCGGCTGCCCAAGCTGGCCCCGGCGGACGCCAAGTCCCCGGCGGGAGCGGGCTCCCCAGAGCCGGGCAGCAGGAGGAGGAGGAGGAGGAGAACCGCGTCCCACGGGGCGCCGCCATCCTACCAGCGCCCCGCGTCGCGGCTCCCAGTGCCAAGCAGACCGGGTCCCGGGAAAAGTTAGAGCCGCTGTGCAGCGCCGAGCACCGCGCTCGCCCCGACCGGGGCCACCTGTAGCAACCCCGGGACGCGGCTCCGCGCCCCCTCCGTCCCCTGCGGGCAGGCGGGCGGGAGAGCTCCCGACTGCTCCGGGGGAGCTTCACAAACCGGGGACGGGCGTTTTGGGGCGCGGGGGATTCACCCAAGTTCTGCCCGCGGCACTAGCGGTGCCCGCGGCCGCCGTGTGCAGCGCTGGGCGCCGCGGGGGCGGCCCGGCTCCGCGCACCCTCGGCTTGCGCACAGCCGCAGCCCGCTGGCACCCGCGGGGCGTAGATATTTTATCGCATATTTATTATAAATATAATATATATAATATACATATTAATTGTTAAGGGCAGCCAGCAGCCCGGGCGCGGAATGCGCGGTCATTCCCCTTCGCTTCTGCCATGCATGAAATGGCAACTTGCTCCCAGGCTCGGCCCCGCAGGGCCCGGGGCAGGGCAGCGCTCCCGGCGGGGCCGGGGCGCAGGGATGCCCGCGGAGCCCAGGTGGACAGCCCGCTCCCTCCCCGCTGCCCCCGACCCCCGGCTGCGGCGTGCCCCGGGCACCGGCAGCGCAGGAAGCCGCTCTCACCTACCTCGGAGAAGGTAAAGGACAGGTACCCAAAACCTATCAGCAAAACGCAAGCCCAGGTCCTCATCGCGGTCTAGTGCACTTTAGACACGGAGGGAAGGCAACGCTGATGGAGAGGGGCTGCAGGCCGGCTCCTGCCGCGCAGGAATTCAGTACCATCCCTCAGGGGAAAGGCAGCGGGGTGGCTCGGGGGTCCTCCGCATCCAGGGTGGGTCGGGGCTGCCCGGGGCGGCGGTGGCTCAATGACGGCGCGGCCGCTGTTTGTACGTTCCCCTCGCTACGGGAGCGTGGCTGCTCTCCCTTCTGCCGCTCTCGCTCGCTCCTCTTGGCTCTTAGGACTAGACCAGCCGGTACTTCTGCATATTTGCTTAGATCAGACCAAAGTGAAACCCAAGGAGTCGATCCGGAGCGCAGCCGAAACGCCCATCACCTGTCTGGGGCGGCTGCCCCCCTCGCGCGGGCGGCGCTGGGGCCGCCTCCCCCCGCCGCGGCCGCCGCTCCGCGCCGCGCCGGGACCGCGGGGCTGCGCTCTCCGCCGAGGGCCGGCCCCCCCCGCCGTGCCTGCCCTCCACCCGGCCCCTCCTCGGAGAGGGGAAAAATCAAAAATCTTTATTGATACGGAGCGAAATGTTTCTCTTGCCGAGAATGGTCCCGCTTCCCTCCCCGGCTTGGGGCGAGGTCAAAAATAATAATTAATTAGGAATAATAGCAGGGACAAATCGGAGCAGTATTGCAGGATCTCGCGGGCTGCCTTGGTGCAGTTCCTGCTCCACTTTGCACGGGAGAAAAAGACAGGATGAGGAGGAGGGGAAAAATATATATATATATA
>VRYO01002014.1:5712739-5766427 GCA_009812075.1 Sialia sialis | reverse complement strand
AAAAAAATGACCCGAGTGACACACTGCAGCAGAGTCACCCATGCAGGGCAGGAGGAGGCAGAGCAGGGCAGGACACTCCGGTAGTGCCATCACTTTCTTACATGGCAGAAGTAAAAAGCAACTACTTCAGTTCAAAAAAAGTCTCATCTGCACAGTCTCATTTGCTGGGGTTAAAGAGGCAATTCTTATGGTCCATGTTGTCATAGTAATAAAAAAAAAATAATTACTAAACAGTGAAATAGATTCTGACAGTACTGGCTGGCAGAGCATTTACTCCTCTCCTTCCTTCCTTGGTTGGCGAGTGCATTTGGGATCAGAAGTGCCGTAGATCTTGCTAGTGGTATTTCACTGCAAAAGCCAACAGAGATGACTCCTGCTTTATCTTATGATAAAAAAATCCATACAGTTTTGATTTTTCTTATATTTCCCTCGTTTTACAAGAGCCATACTGCATCAGCATCTTTTTTTAGTCTGTCATTGTGGAGCTCAGATAAGCATCTTTCCTCTGGGTCAAGTTACACTTGGAGTAGCTTTTAACATTAGACTGTTTATAAGGGATTATTACAAATATTTGATAATAATGCAAAATATGTAAGATCCCAGAGGAGAGCAAAGACCAGGAAACATAAATAAAATTCACACAGGTTCTGCAAACAACTTTATACTTAGATTGTCTGTCTGCCTTACAAAACACATTTTGTCCTTGTCTGTTGTTTGATCTAAAATTGCATTTGTTGCCTCAAAGTCCCCTCAATACAGCTGTGTGAAAAACAAAACACCAGTGCATGCTTGCTTCAGCATGGCACCTTCCTGTGGTCTGCACATCTATTGCACATGTGTGCAGCAGACATTAAATTCCATTTTTTAAGTAATACCCACAAACCACACATGAGGAAGGAGTGACAGGATGGTGGTTACAGGTTTAAGAGGAAATCAGTACCAAGAACAGAGTGTCAGAAAATTAGGTTTTTCACTTTTTTATTTATCTGAGAGCAGCAAGCAAGATATCGCTTGTCTGATTTAGAGCACGCACTGTTAGAAGTCTCTCAAATGTCAGGAATTATAATGGAATTACACCATGACAGAGTGTTGAGAGGGAGGATTCCCAGGGTTTGCACAGCACTTGGCATGGGGGATGGGCTGCAGAAGCTCTCTGACACTAAACGAGACCACTTCAGCGTGAGCAGTGCTGCTTTCTGCGGGTGGAGTCACCCGAAGCCAGGGTGCCCAAATGAGGCTTCCAGCACCCACTATAGAGCTCCTTAAAATCCCTGCTGGCTCGGCTTTTACAAACACAGGCCAAGCAATGCCACGGGACCCACTCATGTTTCACAGAGTGCTCACTGGGGGAGGTGTGGTCAGGGATGGCCAGCAAGGTGGGCATGTGGGGCTTGGAGGAGGCTGAGGCCACGGGAGGCACTGGGCTGGCTCCAAAATGGTACCTGAAGCCCAGGGCATCTATGTCAGAGCTCAGGCTGGAGCACTTGTTTGACCCTCCTGACAAGTCTTGAGGTTGCAAGAGGAATCATTTCATTGCAATGACATTCCTGCTGAGGGAGTCTTGGGAAACCTGAGTTTCTTCAGATTTGATTTCAGTGGAGATTTTGCCTCATAGATAATCCAGTTAAAATTAACAAAGCAATGGGTTTGGGGAAGGGTTTTTGTTGGGAGGGTGGCTTGCTTTTACTGCAGTGTGTGTTTGGGGCTGGCCAAAGCTGCTCAGTGTGTTCTGCAGGATGTGTCCTGCCACCACATCTGTCCTGGCTCTGGAAAGGGACCATAGGAAATACTCTCAGCAATTTGGACCTGCACCATTCCATCAGTGCCCCACTGATAAAAGTACAGAACATAAAATCCAGAAAGCTGGGCAGGAAGATCACCAACTTTGGGTGGTTCCTCTCTGGTTTTGAACACTTTTTTGGCCTGTAGCTTCAGAGGACGTGTGGCCATAGTGGCGGGAGGTAATTTTCCTGCTCTGCAGCTCGGTTGCTGCCTGCCTGTGGAAAGGCATGAGTCTGGCACAGGTGCAGTGCAGGCAAGGATTACAAATGCAGAAAGCACTGATGGCAGGCACGCCATTCCCTTACCTGAATCTCAGTCCATAAACCAGCAAGGGAAGCTGCAAGGAGAGCAAGCAAGGCTGTTATTATTCCAGCTGGTGCACCTACAAACATGATTTCCTTCTTTTGGATCCTTGCACTGGCTCCGATCTTCTGGCTGAGCTTTGTTGTCTTTGTAACTTTTGTTGGTACAGCTTTCCAGACGCTTTCACAGTTGATAATTAAACAGTCATGAGATGCAAATCTGCTACAAGGTTTCAGCTAAGAGCAGTGATCAGAAGTGGTGTGAAAAGTGTTGTGACGTCTCTGCCCCAAACACAGAGGGTGGCCAGTGGCCAGCATCCACTTTTGTGGGTTGACACTTAAAGCTACATTATTTCTGGAGATGTTTTGTCCTCTTGTGAATGGGGCAGAGTCCCGGTAGAGTTGATCCTCCACCCAAAATTGCCCTTTTGACTTCAGTGGAGGTTAGAGCCAATTGTCTCTGGAGACATGACTTGGTTTAATAGCCAAGAGAGACAGTTAGTAAGGCTCTTGTTAGTGTGCTCCTCTCTCCCCCAGTGCCCAGCTCTCCTCACCCAGGAGCTTCAGCAGCACGGCTGAAAGCAAGGGACTGTTTGACCTTCCCTGCTGCCGGAGCCACTGCTGAGTGACACACAGTTCACCTTCAGGGCTGGAGCACGAACTGGCAGCCCTGCCAGCCTGGGTAGCAAGATACCATGTTTAGGCATTAAACTAGGGCACTTGCATACCAGCACTGGCCGCTATTTTAGTGGGTATTGAAGCTGATCCCTGCTCCCCACCCCTGTGGGACAAGGGAGCTGCTGCGAGTGTGGGATATCCTCTGCCTGCTGGATACAGCTATTAAAAATGGGCTGTGTTTTGTCAGGAATACAGAATTCATCCAGCTGAATGACTGTAAAAGTACCAGCCCAGCTTAAGGTATGCCGATACACGCTGTAAATGAGAGCAGAGCACACAGGGCTCAGCCCCTGGGGTCCTGTGCGTGGTGTGCTCATGTCTCCTCAGCCATGGGGGTGTAAAGCTCTTCTCCTCTGACTCACTTCAACACCACTTGCAGTGATTCTGTGGAGACCATCCAGGATGTAACTCAGCCATGCTAAGTACCATAAAATTGTGATATTATTCTTCATTGTTTCTAGCTTTGGAGGCCTGTAGAGGCCTAGCTTGGAGCAGTCAGTTTTATTAAGATCCATCCAAACACAGTGAGATAGTTGTT
The DNA here is from genome assembly GCA_009812075.1 of Sialia sialis. Lineage (NCBI taxonomy): Eukaryota > Metazoa > Chordata > Aves > Passeriformes > Turdidae > Sialia > Sialia sialis. The sequence goes on along the minus strand of VRYO01002014.1, from coordinate 5,763,127 downwards.
CTTCCTGAAGAATTTGTATTCTCAAAGTGTGAGCCGCCTCGTTTGTGTTCTTGTATCCATGCAACCTTGTTGCTCTTATAACATTACACATTTGTCCTGTGAGATTCCCTCCCTTACAATAAAAACTCACGAGAATGATACACATATTTTCAACTCCCAGCACACTGGAGACTGCAGGATCCAGCAGTACCTAAGGGACACTGGAGATACGGAGGCTGCTGTGGTGGAATTGCTAACTTTGAACTGCAAATGTTTGTAATTACTGAGAGGCTTCCTAATTGAATTTCTGACCCTTTTTGTCACAGAAACACGGTTAATATAGGGGAAGGAGAAGAGCGAGTAAAGGGTTGGGGACTGGTTAGTTTGTTTTGGTTTTTTTAACAGAAACTCTAGAATAGAGTTTTTGTATTTTTCTTTTGATTTTCTTAGACCTACAGCAACTTGGTCCTCACATAGTCTCAGTGGCTGCACATCATTCAAGGATCACACCTGAAGTCCCCAGCCCAGAGCAGGAGCTCTACAAAAAGGCTTCATGGAGCCCACACAGAGTCTCCAAACTCACTCTCCCTGAGCACTTCCCTCCTTTTGAGACACCTTGGTATCCACAGACCCACTGATGGTGGTGATCAGACCAGAGCAGGCAACCCATGTGGTGGCTGCTCAGCAGAAATTCCCAGAGAATTCAGTGCTTTCCAGCAGTTTATTCTCAACACTTTGTACTTAGGGGGTTTCTTCCTGAGAGCTGATAAAGATCTTCCATAGCCACGAGACACATCAGTAATCAGAAATGCGGGGAGAGTGTAGAGAACCTGCCATGGGGCCATGGCCAAGCTGCAGGTGAGAAGCTGGGAGCAACCATTCCAAAGCCCTTTTCTCACCACCTCAGGACAAGTTTTATTATTGCACTGCTGGATTCCAGGTCCAGCAGACCTCTGAGAAGCACCTCTGATCACATCATTTGGCTGTGTCACATGGACATGTCTTAACCTGGTCTGTCACCTGCCAGCCACCATCACGGGGTACCTGGGAGCGTGTTCCTGATATAATGCTGATATATACACCTACATTTACACCAGAACGGAATTTCTTGGTTCTTTAAAGAAGTGAAGTGCAGAACCATAGAATTATAGAATCATTTAGCTTGGGAAAATACCTCTAAGATCACCAAGCCCAACCATCTTCTCCATCCTATTGAATGTAGCATTTGTTTACCTTTCAGTGGTGGTTTGTGATGCCATTCCCATCAATTGGGATACAGAACTCCTTCTTTCTTGGAAGTCAGTGAGGAGTACAGTGTTAAAGCAGAGACCAGGCAGTGGCCCTTTAAGCATTGTCTGTTTAACTGTAGCACGATCTCTCCTGCACTCGAGTGCTTTCCATAAACAGCAAGTCATCCTGGAAGGGGAGGGAGAGGATGATAAATAATCCTATTCATGCGACTGCGTTCTTTCATGAAAGTGGGAAAAGGCAAAATAAAGTGGCGACTGCGAGACTGAGAATGAAACGTGAGGCAGTAGGTTGTGTTGCTGCAGTTGTTTGGGGCTGGAAGAAAATCTGGAAAGAGAAAGGTGAGCAGAAAACGTTTAAACTGCCAAGAAGAAAGGCAAGAGGCAGGACATAAAAGAGCAGCTTTCCCTGCATCCTTGCTTTGTGTCTGGGCTCACTGCGGGGGCTGGCTGTGGTTCTGGCTGTCCAGCACCAGCTCCTGTGGCATGGCTACCTGTGCCAGAGGCTTCCCTGTGTGTGCACCTTGTGAAGAGGTCAGAAGTGGGAGATGGCAGAGCTCCAGTAAGGACAGCTAGGCAAGGAGAGAGGCAAAAGTGAGCAAACCCTGGGAAAGAAATTTCATGGAACAACAAGGAAGCAGAGAATAAACCTGTTTGCTGAGGGTCCTAGCAAATGAGCTATTATTAGTTTTCGTGGGACAGTTATGGTATTGCCTTCATCACACTTTGCATCTGTGCCAGAGGTGCCTCCCCAGTTTGTATTGGAGGTGCCCACGCTGCAGCCGCTCCAGTTCTCCATCTGTGCTCTCAGTGCATCCCCTGGGCCCTGAGCTGGGACAGCTGAGGCACAGGCATCCCTCCCATTCCATCAGCCCTGCTCACAGGCAGCCTCCCACCGAGAGCTGGGGCACACAGCTGTGGGGGAACATCTTAAACCACTGCAGCTGTCTGCTCTCTGCATGGGAGCCAGAGCCCTCCTTCCCTGCGATGCTCCTGCAAGCAGCCAGGCCCTGTACTGCTGCCTAATTGCCTGGTATCAGCCCCATCTTTGCTTTGCGAGAGAATCTCATCCTGGCACAGTGTGGCAGCCCTTCTAACACTTCAGTAATGGCAAACATGCACTTCAGCAGCGTCAGGGGTTGGGATAACGCAGCCACATTGTTATAATCTTCCAAAAGTGCCTCTTCCCCTTGCGTGGCATCAGTGCAATTCCTTCAGACTTATAAAAGCTTAAACCTTTGTAAACAAGGCAGCACTGGAGCCTAGGTATCGTAGAGAGAGAATTCCTCTCCGTGTCCTAAATATTTTGGATTAAAAAAAAAAAGAAAAGAAAAATAAGAACATTTAAGACATGAGCTTCCCTGCTATTGTAAATGGGACCGGCCCCTTCCAGCTTCAACCTGGAGTCTCTTGCACTGTCACTGTGCAAAGCTCCCATTAAGGCAAATGGGAATTGCACCTGATGTGATGGGAAAGCAGCAGATACCTTTGTAAATACTGCACCCTCACACGAGCCACAAGTATCTTTCCTGAGACATCCTGCCAAACTAGCAGGTGTTTTTTACATCAGGCCTTATATTAACACACTCCTACGTATGTCTGGCTGCATCTGCTGCATTAACGATCCCTCGGTGCATAATGGCTGGGTTAGTTTGTGAAGTTAAATACCATGGGCAGGAGCCCAGCCACAATGCATACAAAACTCAAACTGCTTCTGTTTCTATCACAGAGGTTACTGCTGTGCTTCTTCCACTGTGACTTCTTCCTTCTTTTTTCCTCTCACTGCATTTTTCCCTTGCTCCTGCTCATCCTTTCCCTAGTTTGTGATTTCCAGATTCCCACGTCTTCATTTTCTCCATCTCTTGCTGTGTCTTTCCTGTTTCATGCCAGAGAGAATGAAAGCTGCAACCAGCCAACCTCCAACACACTCCAACAGCCCCAAGAGTGGTCAGATAATCCTTCAGCCAGTGCGTGTTTGGATTCTGGGGGCAGTGCCATGGGGCCGCTGCGTGGGGTTGCTACCATTTCAACTCTGTGTGCTTGTAGTGACTGCTGTGGAAGTGAAAAATGCCAACTCAGGCCTGCTCAACTTCCACTCTCAGTGCAGATAGCAAGTCCAAGGCCAAAGCTACTGGGGAAAATATATGTCCTTAGTTTAAAAGTCTGCTTTTACAGAAGCCAGTGGTAGGAGTCTTTGGGAATCAGTCTTCTGTTGCAATTATCAGTGATTTTAAGCTATGCTGTGGCCCAGCATAAAAGCTGTTCGGAAACATGGCAGGGCTGACTGAAGCCAGCTATCATAGATTTCTACAAAAACCCCCTCCTGTCTTTGTAGAGCTGTCGCTAAAGTTAGGTTGAAATTTCCAAGGGCACCAAAGATGTATGTGTGTGTGTGTGTGTGTGTGTTTAACTTCCACTGAAATGGGAGCTTGGGGCATTACTTAATGAGAAGGATTTGAAAAATACTCTTCTATCCTCCTTTGTTTAAAATTAAGATGCCAAATTCAAACATCCATGCCAGCATGGTGTCTGTTTCCATTGCTCATGCTTTTAGTCGTGCAGTTGTTGTCATGGTCCTTCATGGAGGTCTCACCTTTGGTCCCAGCCTCTCTTGGCCCTAGGTTTAGCTTTTTGCAGTAGTTCCATGGTGTGTGCACACACACAAAGCACAACAGCTGGTGGATCTCTTATTCATGGCTTAATCACTTCCCTCCGGAGGTGTGCGGTGTGATGTGTGGTCTTGCTCAATCCTGGCTTCCTGAGGGATGGAGCAGGAGGGTCAAACACAGCCCAGATTCAACCCAGCACTTAGGAGCATGACTAAGCCAGGCCATGGAGTATTCTCTCCACGTCATTAGGATGGACCTGCTTCTTTTCCTGGCGTTAAGAAAGCACTTAGTCCTTTGGAGTTTGTCTTACCACACCCTTCCCATCTCATGCTTATCTCAGTATCACACTTTGAGCTGCCCACTGGTTTTCCACACATCTCTGACTTTCCCCAGGCCATCCATCTGATCTCATAACCACAGCTCCTCTGGTGGTTCACCACGTGCCCCCTTCCCACCCTTTGTAAAGGTCTGCTGTATCACTGCTACTTTCCTATCCATCTGGAATTCCCCTGAAGGCTCTGAGCCACCTACTCCATAAGTGTCATCAAACACCTTTTGCTGGGAAGGACTTTTACTTCTTTGTTTCATGGTTTCGTAATCCAAATTGGCTGTCGATTTAGTTCAGAATGCCTTCACACCAGAGCAGGGCCTCTGCATTTGAAGCAGTTGAGAAAAAAAAAATACTGCTAAGGAGGCAGATAGCTCAAGAGATTGACAACCTCGACATCACTGCTCCGAAATGCAGCTCTGACCCACAGCGAACTTCATGGGCTTGGTCCAATTCCTAGTGTACATATAGTCATGCCAGAAAAACTTCCCTTATAAACACCCCCATCTTTGGCTAGGGGGCCTGAAGAAGTGTGTGAGGGTCCCTCAAAACAGAGGAAATGTCACCTGCTGCACATGGATGATGCAGTCCCCAGCAGTGCTTGTGCACCTTCTGTAGCAAGGGAAATTCAAATTGCAGCGTTGCCCACCTGGCCAGCTCCCACAGGGAAGACATTTCCTTCTCTGCCAAATTACCTTTCAAGCCAGTTTTAAAATTGCCTTGTGCCTAAGTGTCATGAAAACTGTAACTCTGCAGTCCCAGTGGTCTGACATCCCATGTGTGCCTGGTGAGAGGCTCCTCAGAGGTGAAAGAACATTGCCAAAGTGTCAATAAAATAAGAAGCAAGTAAGAATTTGTGTCTGGAGCATCCCTAAGATTAAAACAGTGCGAGAACAAAATCTGGCCATGCACACAGGAGCCAAAAAAGCCTTACTAAACTAAGCTACAGTTTCTTGCAGCACAGCCTTCCTTCCTGCTGATGGTTATTTTCTAACCTTGCTGTGCAGGAATTGGAAAGAAGCAAGTGCCAGAGAAAAGGTGACTCTGAAATGGCACTAAGGTCATTACACACAGAGCAGAAGAGCAATCCAGCCTCCCAGGTTTCATTCACTCAAGCCATAATAGTCAGATAGGGCATCAGGCCCCTTAGGGGTCAGTGAAGGCAACAGAGCAAGCAACTGCTTTTCCTTGCAAGGCTTCTTGGTGTGGATGTAGTCTGTTTCTCAGCCCATGTTCACTCAGCTGCTCTCTCCCAGATTCCCCTTGCCCCCGCTGGAAAGCTGCCCAGGAACTCCCTCCACAGCTTAAGGGCCAAGACCAAATCAGCTCAGTCAGGCTTGTTAGAATCATGGAGTCATTAAAGCTGGAAAATACCTCTAAGATCATCAAGTGTAACTATTAACCCGGCCCTGCAGAGGTCTTAGCTAGATGTCCCCAGGGGCCACACCTACAGTCTTTTAAATTCCCCCAGGCACAATGACTCCACCGCTGCTCTGGACTGCCTGTTCTAATGCTTAACAACCCTTTGGTGAAGAAATGTATCCCAATATCCAATTTAAACCTCCCCTGGCAGAGCTTGAGGCCATTTCCTCTTGTCCTATGGCTTGCTGGAGAAAATACTGACCCTCCTGGCTACAACCTCCTTTCAAATAGTTGTATAGAGCAAGAAGGTCCCCACTGAGCCTCCTTTTCTGCAGATCCTTCAGATGATTCTCCTCAGACCTGTGCTCCAATGAACTCCTTGTTACATGGGTTCCTGCCCTACCTTGACACCCTGTTGTTCTCATTCTGTGGTCCTTGTTATGGCTACTCAGGCATCCCGAGTTCATGCTGCCAGTGCTCTCTCTGCACCCCTGAGAGCTGGTCCCATCCCACACGTCCACAGCCCTGTGTCAGCCCCAGGGAGCTGCTTCGTACCATCCACAACTGTTTGGTTTATATTCGCCTATCAGGCCGTGACCCTGAACTGGCTTCTCCCTTTAAATTCCTTCCACATGGCTCTGCCCACACTGTCCACAAAGCCTCTCAAAGAAATGCAGCTTGGAAAAAAAAAATCTGAGAAGAAAAACCCCTTCACAACAAAGTGTCCTTCTCTCTCCGGCAGCTTCGCTTGGGTGCGGTTTTCCCAACACTCCCCCGCAACTGAGGCGTGGAGTCTGTTCAGCTCTGCTCCCGCTGACACTGCAGGGACAGGGTCACCCCATGGCTGGGCACAAACACCCACACTGCAGGGACAGGGACAGGGACACCCTCAGCTGGGCACAAACACCCACACTGCAGGGACAGGGTCACTCCATGGCTGGGCACGAGTACCCACATTGCAGGGACAGGGTCACCCTAAAGCTGGGCACAAACACCCACGCTGCAGGGACAGGGACAGGGTCACCCTCAGCTGGGCACAAGCACCCACTCACAGTCCCCATCCTCAGGGGCTTGCCACTTCCCAGGGTCAGTGCATTGCTGTAAAACAGTGCTTTTACCCAGTTTTCATCCCAGAGCCTTGATGCCCTTTAGTCTTTGCCATTGCACAGCCCTGGGGTTGTGCAGCGGCGCCAGGAACTTTCTCCCCTGGGTGAGGAGCCCGTGACAGCCCCTCTCCTTTCTCGCCCTTCCATATAAACATATATATAGGGCTGTCCCCATACAGTGGCAGCTCCACACATGTGCTGGTGGGCGGGTAGCTCTGCATTTGCCCTCATGATTTCATGCCAGAAACATTTGCAAGTTCAGCTCGCCGCTCGGTTTCCCCTCTCTCTCTCCTTCTCCCTTTCAGGGTTACTCCCCGAGTCTGCACAGGCATCCCACATTCCCCCCACCAGGCCATGGGCTCCTGCCTGCCAGCATCCCTCCAGCTTCATCATTGCCTCATCCTGCCCCAACCTCTTGAAGATTTCCTTAAAGACTTCCAGTAAGATCAAAATTAATTTTGCCATACATGCTGCTGTTATCCAGCCTTCCCTTTCTGCCTTTTTTCTCAGCAGCTATTTTGGGATGATTAATAATTCACAGCAAGGCTTGGCGCAGCAATGGTTAAAGGGACAAAGCTGAGCTGATGCAGGAGCTTTCTGGACAGGAGCAGTTTTATAAAGTCTTTTAAGTGCTATTTTTTTCTTTAGGAAAGGAGTGGATTTTTAATTTTGTTGGTTTTTTTTCAAGTTTTGTGAGAACAGGAATGTTTCTCTTTTAGCCAATTCCACATACTTTTTGTTATAGGAGAAGATGTGGTCTGAGGGTTTTAGCAGAGGCTAAAACAGGGGAGAACTGGATCTATTTTAGTGGTGTATCAAATGGGTAGGAAATAATCGAAAATGCTGTGTTAAAAAATGAGTTTAGCAGCAGCTCCAGGCAAACCCTGTTCTGCAGTGAGCCCTCCCTTCCCTCACCTGCCCAGCACCCAGTAGACCTGGCAAATGTGCAGATTTGATCCATTTCCACCCTTTGGCCAGAAGACATTCCTTTAATCATGCCCTCCTGGGAGCTGAGGTTGTGAGTGTTTTTCTGTTGGTAAGACGAAGCATATTGGCTGCCAGAGGCTGTTTAAGGCTGTGCTCAGGGGGTGTGTTGCACAGTGGACAGACAGGTCTCTCCTGGGGCTCCACTGAGATGCTCCCACACATCCTGGCTGATGGGCAGCCTGTGGCTTTGCTCAGGCTGAAGCACATCAAACATTCCTTTCTGGGCACAATGGTGCAGCAGCCTCCTGCCTTGTACTGACTATTTTTCCTTCCCCATCTGCTGTCTGGCTGAAATCAGAGCTCAGATCCATCCACTCTCATCCCAGCACCCTGTCTCCATCACACCCTGCTCGGCAGAAATGGAATGGAGTTTTTCCAGGACCCCACATGACACACACATCCCCTTCCAAGGACATTCACTGGTCCCATTGCCTCAGACACACCTCCAGGTCTGCCAACAGCCTCGCCTCTGATGATGGGTGGGATATAAAATGGATTAAAAAGCAGAGGCCAGAACTTTTTTTGGTTAATCTCCTAATGCAAAAGGATCATATTTGGCAGCAGCATAAGGCAAGCCCTCATCAGTTTGTATTTCTGCTTTTCTTCCCTTTAACAATCTAATTTTGTACATCGCTGTACAGAATCCAGATACAGATAATCCTTCCCCGGTTAACACCACTCTGGCTGTGCCCTGTGGAAATCTATGTGCTGTGGGAGCTGGAGACATGAGGGTGCTGTGCTGGTCTAGGGACTGTCTGGAGGGGCTTCAGCAGATAATAGATAGCTCAGGGTCACAAGAAGAGCTGCTGGAAGCACTTATCTTGAGCACTTTTGGAGGAAGTAGTCTTTTGTGTTTGTATCTCACCTTACACACACTTTGGTGCAGGGCACAGTTGGTAGCTATTGAAAACTGAGGAGAAACTCACAATTTTCCCTGAAAAACTTTCACACCAAATGGAAATTTTCTGACAAACTATTCAGCCAGAGTGACCTTTTGTGCTGCGACCTTTTGTGATGAACATTTTTTCTACCAAGTTTTTCTCCTGACATTATGAATCCTGATGGGGGATTAGCTAACACAGCTCGTTATCAGCACATGCAGCATCAGAGAGGAGGACTTGGAGCTAATGTGAGGTCTGAAAAACAACCATCTGATGCCAATATGCAATTTGAGATGCTGCTTCAACCAAAAAGGAGGATCCATGGGCTAAAGTTGATGCTAATGTTAATCCCAGCTATGGGTGAAGTTGCCCCAAGGCTGAATTTGCCTCAAGAGACTCAAGCTGGGGAGTGGATTAACTTCTAAGAAACTCTTGAGTGAATGCATTAGTGGAATTACTGGGTAGGGTCAGCAATGAAATTATGAGTCCACTGCAGAGGAAACAGGATGCATTTCTAAAGGGCTAAGAATGGCCCCTTTGCTAGATTTATGGGGCTGAGGTGATGAGTGTGGGGTCAGATAATAACCTTTCAAACCACCAAGGCAGACCAAAATATGCTTTGCCATGGCCCGCTTGCTTTTCAATGTATGCGTGTCATGTTTGGAAAACAAGGCCCCGTCTGTCCCAGCCGAAACAGCAGCAACAAAATAACGCTGCTTGTTAGGGAAATGCCACCACAGAGAAAGATAATTGAAACATTCAGGCTGGCAGTACATGGGGATAAAGGCAATAAATCCTGAAAGCACGCTGCCTTATCTCGGGCAGGAGCTGCCGGCGCTGCTCCTTGGCCGGCGCTGCGCGGGCCGGGGAGGCCTCGGCCCGGCCCCGCTATCCTGAGGGCCGGCCTGCAGCCAAGGCCACCTGCCCGCCACCAACACGGGTGTGGATGGGACACAGACCTGTCCCTCCTCCTGCCACAGCTGCTCTCCCTGCCAGGCACAGGGGGAAGCGTCTGCAGTGGTTGGGGTGGGTGAGCTAACCCCCATAGTCACCAAAACACGGCAAAGTGGCACAAAGCCGTGGCAGGGAGGTTTGGGGTGTGGGTGTGAGGGAAAGGTTCTGCACCCGTGGGTTGGGGTGGGTGAGCTAATCCCCACAGCCACCAAAACACGGCAAAGTGGCACAAAGCCATGGCAGGGAGGCTTGGGATGGGTGTGAGGGAAAGGTTCTGCACCCAGAGGGTGGTTGGACACTGGGACAGACACCCCAGGGAAGTGGTCACAGCATCAATCCTGACACAGTTCAAATGTTTGGACAACACTCCTGGACACAGGGTGGAATTTTTGGGCTGTTTTGTGTGGGTCTGGAGCTGGACTCAGTGATCCTTAAGTGCCTGTGATTCTATGAAAACAGAGGTGAAGTTGAGACAGACACACAGGCCCTGCTGGAGCCGCTCCAGGCTGTCCAGCACAGCCCTGGTGGGTGTCCAGCACCACCAAATTGCTCCGTGGGCTGAAGCTGCTGCTCTGGTGCTCACAGCCTCCTATCCCATTGCCAGACCTTTCCTGATGCCTCCACAAGTCACTGCTCCAGGGGCTCTGAAATTATCTTAACATTACAGAGAGTAAGTGGTCAAGGAAACACCATAATTTACCTATTAATTTGATACAAAAAGGATGCAAACTTTTCTCTGGATTTATGTAGAGCTGAGCAATAGAGGGAGAAAGCCTGCAAACAAAACTAGTATCCTCAAATCTTCTGCTTATTATGTGGCAACAAAGATATGTGATGCTGCAAAGCTCTTGGCTTGTGGCCTCGCCCTGCTCTCACACAAGTTCTGGAGAAGTTATGCAAACACAATGGTAATCCATGAATTTTGATGAGGAGTATCCCTGCTTCTCGCTGTTTATGCCTTTGTAACAGGAGGCAGCACAGAGATGTGCTGCAAGGCAGCTGGATGGCAGTGACCATTTCATTGCTGCCCAACAGGGCACCCCTGACTTTGTCCATCCAATTTTCCACACTCAGTGCCTGGTCTCCTGTTGTGGCAGTGAGATTCTTCTGGGAGTGGTTTTACAGCTGGCAGCCTGGGCAGCAGCAAGGCCCAGCCCCAGGCAGGCAAAAAGGGTCCATGATGGGACGTGGGCTCCAGGGAGCACATTTGGGCTGCAGGGCAGCTCCTCTGAGGTTTTTGAGAGCCCACCCTCTGCCCCTCTACTTGCTTTGATGTTCTTCAGATGGAGACAGGATTTACAAATGCCTAACTGTAGGAAATAATCATAAAGGAGAATGCTATTTCTCCCCCTGCTTCTTTCTCCCATCTGCTCAAGGGCTTGATCCTGCAAGTACTGCTGAGACAAACCCACAGCTGGGGGGAAATTATGTTTTCCAGCACCACTCCAAGGTGGGCAGTAGCACAGAGCAATCAGCTCCGGTCTGTGTTGCTTTCTGCTTGACAAGCAGCAGCCAGAGAGTCTCCAGGGAGACCTGCTTTTCCTAAGGTGCCAGCACAACTCCTTACACGGAGCACAGCAGTTTGAGGTCCTGAGGCATCGCTGTCAGACCCCAGCTCACTATGGAAATGTTGTTCTGGGAAGGATTACCTCTCTCTGCAAAATACAAACCTTTCTTCTTCTCTGCTGCAGTAATTTTTCTGCAATTATAACTTACACTGAACAGCTCAAACTGCAGGCATTAACACAGCACAGGCTGCAGCCTCCCTTTACCTTCGGGTGGACGGCATGGACCAGACAGCACCCGGATGGTTTCAGCATGAATCACTCACTGCCTCTGTAACCAACATTCCCATAACCTAAATCTATCAAAAAGAACATAAACCACATCAGAAGCCAGTTCTCAGATACTCATTTGCTAAGACTTTGGAAACCTCTTATATTAAACAGATCATCTCTTTACAGGAGCATGAAGCTGCCCTAATTATACAAAGGGTGGAAAGGGACAATCTTCCATCTGGGAAGGCTGTTTAACTTCTTCTGGCTTCCTAAAAAGCTATTGTCTTGTAAACTGAGCATTCCTTTACTGGCTCGGTAGACACAACATTCCCCATGTCCCAACCAAGTGCTGTGCAAGGAGCAGCAGGACTCGAGCCAGTCAGCCTGAACAGCCCCGGGCACAGCCCCACAGGGGCTGGTGCTGGCTGCCCCTGGAGCACCCCAGTCAGAGCATAAGGTGCTGCCAAACACAGTTCTGCCTTGGCTTTTGCCTGTGGTTCCTCAGCAGCGGCCTCTGGCCTGGTTTGTTTTGGAAGGAGAAGGTGCTCTGGGCAGCCCGCTCCATCACACCAGGAATCACTGTGATTGTTGGGACCTCACTGGTTGAGTAGCAGCTCTGCAGCATCCGTCTGGTGGCTCTGAGGCTTCTGGCTGGAGATACAATGAGAATCCAGGATCTTCAGGAAGAGGAGCAGCTTCATCACAAAGGCTGCCCCGTTCCTCACCTGCCGCCAGGGCCAGGTCCACCCACATCAACCACCCAGGGAGGGTGATGTCTCAGGATGCCAAACACCCCCCCTTTGTCTGCAAACTTTCTCAGCTCTTTTCTGCAGCTGGAACACCAACTGTGAGTAGGAGTGAGGTGTCAGCTACTAACACCAAGTCACATCGTCTAGGGAGGACATTACTTCCATGTTATGATAAACTCAGGCATTTTTATTTGCCATCAGTAACTTATATTATTCTTGTCCTTCATCTATCAGCAATACTGTGTTCAGTTTCTGCTTGTGTACATGCTCTGGTAGATGCTATTGTACAGCTGACAATAAATTCACACTTTGTGGGAGGCGTATTTGTTTCCAAAGGTTTTACATCACTAAAGGTAGCAAGTCACAAAATAAAACCTTTGTTGCCAATATCGTTTGAAGTTAATCTTCATATAATCCACAGTAAATATTTATGTGCAATGCAATGGTGGTTGGATTTGTTTACAGTTTAAAATTGTTAGAGAGGATTCCATATAGATTAGTCAGCTAATCTGCTGTAATCTGCTTAAAAAGAAACTGAAATGGGTTTTCTTTCACTGAATCATGTTAGCCCTGTCTATGCAGTGACTTCAGAATGGGGAAGGGATTCATGCACAAAAGGGCATTTACCTTGTGGGTGCTCAAAGTATTGCTCACATTGCAGGAGAGCCATAAATTTCCCCTTCTGCCTTAGAGAATGGGACAGCTGCAGTGACTGAATTTAAGCTGAGATGAGTGTCAGGCTCTTCTATCCCATTTCCTTGCTGCTGCTTTTGAACCTTATCGCCTGGGGATAAACTGATCTTTGATGAGGCACCTGCACGGTGTCTGCACAGAAGTCATCCTTTCTGAATTTATTCTGTTTTATTTCACTCCCTCCTAAGATCTACAGGAGGTGCCTCTACCTAGCATGCTCCTGGGTTAATAAGGAAAGCATCCCATATCTTTTACTCCCAACTCACCTTTGTTCACAGGGGAGTTGCAGCTCACAGTGGAAAAAGAATTTAGATACTGTACTTCACAGAAGGTCTCTGGGTGATGTGGGCATCCATGGGACAGGTGTGTCTCCTCTGGGCTGTAAGGTCCAGGCTTGGACCTCTAACAGCCCAGTGAGTGAAGGACAAAGCGTGGGCAGCAGAGACCTTCCTCCAATCGACCGAGCAACAAGCTTGTCTGGGGCCCTCAGCTAGCATATGGCAGAGGTGGTGTCAAGAGCGATTAAATCCCATTTCTGTGGCTTTCACCAATATTCAGAGGTTGGAGAATCTCTCCAAGCCCTTGTTCCTGATATGGGGATGCTCACACAGAGGTGGCCTCATGGATACAAGGTGAGGGCTACAGCATAGGTTAGTCCTGAACTCTGCATGCTGTCTCTCCAGGATGTAGGCAGGAGCCAGGCAGCAAACACCCCTGCTGGGAGAAAAAGGGGCTGAAACAAGGCACCCTGAGGGTATGACCATAATTTCCCATTTACCCACCACACCTGGGACTGGCCAGATGACAGATGGGATTGGCTGCGGCTTCCTGTTCACTACTGGTTTTAAATCCCATCTCCTGTCCCCTTGCATTGGGAAGGTTGGACACCTCCTGCCTGCAACCTGCTTCTCCATCCGGGCTGAGCAGTGGCTGCAGCCCAGCCCTGCTTCCGGAGACTGAGACCTGGAACCTCCCCACGGAAACTTGGGGAAGACAAAACACACCTTGTGTGCCCCCATAAACAGCAAGACTGTGGCTCCCAGTCTGGGAGGGGACCTGGCTCATCACCTGTGCTACCCTCTGGCAAAGACATCAGCCTTTGGTGTTGGGGCAGCCACTTTTCTCCCCTTCCACACATCCTCAGTGCCGGTAGATCATTTCAGTGTGGGTCCCTCTGAATAATACATTCATCCACAGTCCTTCCCCCACCCGGTCCTCAGCAAGGCCTTCACGAGTTGAATACGGTGGCTCGGCTCCAGCACACACAGCTGCCATCACTGCTGCAATTCTTTTGCCTTGAGAAAAAGCATATACAATTTAATATGCTCCTGGCACAACAGCTTTTCTGTAGCAGAGGAGGCGGGTTTGTTTATGGCTATTTTGATAGGGCAGCTTTCATCCGGACACAGGTTCTGCTGCATCTCCCCGCCCGCACAAGGGCGTCTTTGTTGGGCTGGTCCTTGTGTTCCTATGCCCATTTTGGTACCTTCTTGTGCTCCCTGCAAACCCAAGGTTTAAAAAGCCCTCCTTGCTGGTCATATTATTCTTTAAAAGCTAGATCCTGGGCTAAGAGCCAGACATGCAAGGCAATGGGAGAGGGTGTGATGCTTTACTGGATACGTGTCAAGGATATGAACCATCCTGCCATCTCATGGGAATTTGGCCCACGGAGCAGAGCTCATGGTGCTTGTGGTGGCTGTTAGCAGTGACTTACAGGATTTCCAGGCTGGGGGGCAGTTCTGCTGCTTTCTCAGACACCTTCCATCTTGCCCAGAGCCATATGAACCATGCACAGGGGCACAACTCCCTCCTCCAGACAGGGCCAAGACAGGGCTTTTCCATCCTTTCAGGAGCTGGCACTGAGAGATGCAGATTCCCTTCCTTCCAGCAGCAATTTCCAGACTAACCCTTGCGCAAGTTAAACTGTGAACAGTGACACATCTCTCTGCTCTGCACTCCCACAGCACCTCAGCTCCCCAGGCAGGGTGGGGTGTGGAGGAGATGCACCTTAGGGCTGAGAAGTCTCAAACAAACAACCCAGAGTCTGCAAACCCAGCCAATCCTTCTATCTGGCAGGCAGCTTGAGCTGCCCCTGGTTAATAAGGAGAAACAATCTCTTGTGTTTTTCAGCTGCTGAGTCTGTTCCCTCTCTCTACCACAGTGGATATAAATGGTGGGAGGGTTTAGCCAGCACTAATTCATTGCCACATTCAATCTGAAGCCGCTGCGACTTTGTGCTTGGCCCACAAACACAACGGAGAAAATGAAACCGGATAGAAAATACAACGGATCATCCGATCATCGTAAGCTCATGGGAACGAAACAGAGTCACTCTGTAGTGCACATGAATTCTACACATGTGGAGGAATGCAAAGCAGCTATTGTACCCCCACTTTGCAGATCCATTTCACTGTTTTCCCAGTTTATCTGGAAAATACATACTGCATGGTACTGTACGTCGTATTTCACTGCTATGCACCATGATGCCTTCTAATGGAACAATCGCCATGCTTGTAGTCTAAGGGCAATACAAAAGTGCTTTCAAATAATAACAATACATTTTCTGTATAAAGAGGATAGGGAGTAGCCATTTCCCAGAAAGGCTTGATTTCCCTGGAGCCAGCAGTATGAACATCCAGAGCGCCAGTAACAGCAGGCAGTGGTGAGAAATTCCCTACCTCATCATCAGTCTATACATCCTGTTTCCAACTGCCAGCTCTGGGAAGAGTGGAGGCTGTCAGCACCCACTGAGGGTAAGGTGAATGCACCCAGTGAGTCTTGGCAGCACGAGGCTCCCTTTGTCCCACTGGGTCTTGGGTGGGGGGCACTTTTTTGGCAAAACAAGACTCTCGGCTTTGAACCAAAGCTGTGAGCAGAGGAGCAGTGTTCTCACAGCCCAGCTCCCAGAGATCACACAGCAGCACAGCATCTGCCAATTCATTCAGCACTGCTGGCCCATGCAGCAACATGGCACGCCACTGTTCCACGTTTGGAGGCAGTTTATACTGGAATAGGAGCAGTCTTCTTGGGTAAAATGATCATTTTTTTCCTCTATAAGATCTCACGCCTTTTTAAAGGGAACCCTGCACACTTCAAATTGCTGAAGCACAAGAGCATGGGAAGTATGCTGCAGCTGGTCTGGGCTGTGGAGGCTCTCTGTGAGACTTGTGCAGAGAGTGACTTGAAAATAAGAATTAAAGCACAGCTGGGGAGGGGCTGGCGCACTCAGAAGGGAACAGTTACCCTTGTACATCTGAGATAGAAGTCAGAGCAGCCTAAGGAGACATTCATGCTTTGCTTTCCTTGCCCAGGCAAAGTTCAGCGTCTTTTCTAAAAACTCAATCCAGATTTTTAGACATCAGAAGAATCACTCTGGTATTGGAGCCTGATCAAGCTCAAAAAACATCCTCAGCCTTCAGAAAAATACCAGATGGCTGCAGATGCCAGCTCCTTCGGCCAGAGAAAAGGCCAGCTTGTTGTGAGAGCGCTGCATCCCAGATACAACTCTGCAGAGCAGCAAAGAGCCACAGAGAAATCCCTGGAGGAGGAGGAGGAGCATCCAAGCCAACCTATTCCCGTAACATCAGATTTTTCAAGGCTACATCTGCTCATATCCAAATATGCTTTCTTTCTCCAGAGGGAAGGGGGACCTACAGAAGTGACTCTGGCTGGAAATGCTCTTACGAGTTTCTGAGCAGTCGTGTGCACTTGAAGCTCCAGTCAGAGTTGCCAAATCATTGGAAACAAGTTTAAAAAACATGTCTGGCAATATAAAAGGGGATAATTTGGTCTCTACATAGTGAACTACTCTTTGGAATATCAACTGTGAGACTTGAAGCTGGTTGGTTCTCAGTCGTCTACTCTTTGAGGAGGTCATGATGGTGCTGCTGCTGCACAGGATAATGTCCTCTTTGCCCTACAGAAATGGGCACAAAGAAAAAAATATTTCTCCCATAAATAGGGCACCATAAACCAATAACCAGCTGGGGTTACTTGGTTCTCCAACAGCTCTTCTTTCCCATCAACACCTGAATAGGTACCATGGTGTCAGGATGTGCTTGCTTGATGATCAAGGCAGGATTCACAGGGTTGATGTGACTCAATGACTTTAGCACCAATTTAGTGCCATGAAGCAGTGGGAATGCCTGAACCAGCCCAAGTAATGTGATACACACACCAAAGCCTGGTCAGCCACATAGCCTTGTAAAAACCTGAGAGGAAATTCGTTCCTATGGAGAAGAAGGTCTTTTCTTTTGTCTCAAAAGTCCTGAAATGGCTGTGATACAATTAAAACCAACCAAAAAAGGAATGACAATGAGGAGTGGTGTGATGGTCTTTTCTGGGGAGCGTGGGCTGGAAATGTCCTTCTGGAAGGACCTCAGAGAGAGTGGTCACTTTTGATTACTGCATAATGTGAGTAATTCTCTGGAAAGACCAGTCCTTCCCTCCTGAATCATAGCAAAGGGGGGAAAAATAACACACTCCAAAAATGGAAACTGGACAGCTCTTGCATGTCGGGAACCGCCCAAGATTTCTGTGCAGGGGCCGCCATAGAGAAGCTGCAAAGAGTGAGCCACTGGCCCTGCCCTCTGCCCTGGGGTGACAGCTCCAGCTCTGGAGCCAAGCTTGGACTGTAACACACCTACTGAAGTGGCCATCTGGTAGGTGAGGTGACAGTAACAGCACACAGAACACCTCATCATGCAGAAGCCACGCTCTCCACTTCTTCAACCCATGCCTGCATCTTGATGCATGAGGTACAGGTGGTTCCTTTAGAGGCTCTGCCTTCTGTGAGAAGTTTGTCCCCAGTGTAGTTCCTGGCCAGCCCATGGCATGAACACAAGCCAAGGCAGCAGCACAGTACATCATCCCTGGTGCCAAAAAAGGGGTTGTGCTTCAGTCCCAGGGCAGCCGTGCTTCTAAAAATCCATGTGCAGCCAAAAGTTGAGAGGAACAATTGGGACGGATCCCCCATGTGGCTGGGACCATGGGCTTTGCCTGTGATACTGGGGGAAAAGGAGCAGCACTGGTGTTTGAGAAGGAAAGAGCCTGTTTATCCCCAGGTGTACTCCCTGGCCATATGACAGGCTCAGCATCAGTCCTGAGGGTTTCACAGCTGGCACCTGGACAACAACAGGAAGGTCCCAGAGACACCTTGGACCCCTATTTCTTTATATAGACATATATGGTTACATTTAAACAGATGGGTTTTTTTCGTTCATGCTAATCCTCCACAAAACCAGTTTGGTTTCCATTACTATATATAGCACTGGGAATCTTGGACTATTTTTTGTCCCTTTGCATCTGATTATTTTCAGTAGAGCTCAAAGTTTTGATGATATGCAGATTTTAACTGGAACGTGACATCTACTCACACAGACTTCCATTAGCAATAAACCCACAATGGCCACTTACAACGTAGAAGAATTTTATTCATACCATAATCCTGTCCCATCATCCACTGCAAATATTACAATTATCTTCAAAATGTCACTGAATATCATTTTGTTCCACTTAAAGCACAGGAATCCTGGTGTTAGACAGTTACATTTCTCTTGAGATTGCTTATAACAGAACCATAATTCAAACGTATTTTCCATGAGCTGTAAAGGTTTAAAACAAAGAATCTGCAGTGTGTCTGTGTGCTCGAGTAAATTCTAAACAGTGAGGCTAATACTTGGTATTTGACAAGAGATGTGTCCTGCATATTATGCGAAACACTCACAATTTTTTTACCAACACAACAGAAATGCAACAGGTAAAAGAACATACTTGAATGACTGGTAACGTTTAAAAAATATTTCTTTTAAAAATTGCACAAGAAAATACAAAAACAGTGCAGCAAATAACCAAATGCATATACATTAACCTATCTATATAGAATGGGGGGTCTGCCTATATAAATGTACGTGATAAAAATTGCAAGGTTGGAAACTGTGAATGGTAATATTTAATAACACATGCACAAAGCATAACATAATCATAATAAATAGCAGCAACGAATATACACTAACAGGACCACTGAAATTATGCTAAAATAAATTAAGCACCTTTAAGTGATGAGAAGAGCGTGAAGCTGAGAAGCTTTTTAGCTCTGTGAGAATCACTGTGGGCAGCTACTGAAATATTGGGCCCTTTGTGGGAGTGAGTCAACAGGAAAGTGTCCAATTAGTATTTAATTCCAAAGAAGAAAGAACTGTGTGTCAGTAGGACTCATTTTAAGCCATTTAGGCAAGTTCAGCTACACCTCTAGTTTCAAAAGGGAGATTGGTGCTGTGTTTCACTGCTTAACCTTTGTCATGTCAAAGGTACAGAAAGTTTGCATTTACTCAGAAGAATGTTATTGTAAAGAAGAAATGGAGTTTTGGCCCAACTGAAGAGCAGGCAGTGCTGTTTAGGGTGGCTGAGATGCAGAGCTTTGCTGCTGCTGGCAATGACAAGTTAACCTGCAAAGGTAAAGCTTTACAAATCATAATCCAAATGATCCCATCCTTGAGGGCTGTGCAGATCTCCAGCCTTGAGAGATCTGCAAAAAGCTCCATTCAGGAGGAGCCTCATGTGTAGGCAGGGCAGCAATGACTGCCAGCAAGGCTGTGAGGCCCCTGGAGGGACCTGGGCTCCAGGATCCTGGTGCTTTTTGTTACACAATACCTGTCTTTTGGAGGAGAAGCAGCATTTTGAAGCACTTATTTGTCTTTCAGAAAATTTTTAAAAATTCTAAAATTTAGTCATATACTAGAAGAAAGGCATTTGAATTTAACTAAGTGGACTCTATTAAAAACAAGCTGCTGTATTTGTCCCTGAAGTGCACCTGGCACCATCTCTTCAGCATTTCATGTAATGTTCAGAGAAGTGGTTGAGGACATTCTGCTGAGTTTTGAAGCCAACTTAATTCAGCAGAGAAGCCCCCATTGGACTTCTAAGGACTCTAATGTAAACCTTCATTTTAAAAAAGCTGAGGACAAATATCTTAGGTCCTAAAGGCTCCATTTAAATTCTTACAAAACATTGTCCCTTGACCTCTTCATCCAAAAAACTGGAGCAGGCTGTTTGCCTGAGTATATCCTACAAAGCAGACCCAAAAGGGTTTGTGACACAGAGGAAATGGCCCCTATATCTAAGCCACAAACAAAATCACTCAAAAGCTTTACTTTTCCCTGGCTTGCTGGAATGATCAAAACCTCCCTCCAACCTTCTCCCTTAAACTGCATCTCATCAATGAGACTGCCACTGATTCCATTGGATTTCAGAACCCCCTGGTCTGTAACCAGTGAGAAGTCTTTTACAAGTGACAGGCAGAGAGATATCACGGAATTACAGACTGGTTTGGGTAGGAAAGGACCTGAAAGGCTTCCAACCCCCTGCCATGGGCAGGGACACCTTTCACATCACTTGATCAAAGAACCTTGACAAAAGGTGAATAAGACCAGCTTTAAAGATAATAAAACAGAAATTCGTGCGTATTTTAAATAGTTGAACCCACAGTTTTAAGCAATATGAACCAGCAATAGGTAAAAATCTTGTCTGCAAGCCAAGAGCCCAAAAGTGCCCCAATCTTCCCCAAAGCTAGTTTTATCCAAACAGTTATCCTTCCACTTCCATGACACATGACATTTGAGCTGACATCCACTAACTGACATAAACAGAAAAAAATACACATAAAATGCACACTTCTTTTTTTTTGTTTTCTTCATAAAGCTATGGAGCTGCACAGAGCAAATTTTAAGTGCACAAGGTCACATGAAGGCAGCTTTCCAGAGAAATCATTTAGACGGTGAGCGAAATGAAGCTGTTGTATCTCTGAATGTTTCTCTTGAGGATCTCGGAGCAGGGGCCGAGCACTCGCTCGAAGCGGGGCCGGTCCAGCTTCACACACTTGAGGGGTCCTCGTGCCACCACCGTGGCTGCCCGGGGCCGGTTGAGCAGCAAGGCTATCTCACCTGGAAACAGAGCCAGCACACTGTGAGGGTGCAGATTCCACCCTGCTCTGCCTGTAGAACATCTCCCTTTATATATCTCTTGACAGACACTTTACATAATTCTGTTGACAGTACAAATGCATTGCACATGCATAATGCATGTGTGTAAAATGCCTTTGAAAACAAATGCTTTCAGAGTGTTTTGCTGATTCTGGTCTGATCTGTCTCCTGTCAGCTACACTGGTGCAAACCAAGGAATGGATTCAGCTTCCCTGAAATCTCTGAGCACAGCTGACCTGTGCATAACCCCTCGCTCATAAGAGTGGAACACTAATTAAGAGAATAAGTACTTGACCCAGACGTGCCTGTCTTTCTGAACCATGCTCAGCTGAATTTTCTTACCGAAATAATCTGATGGACCAAGTCTTCCAACTTCGACGTACTCCTCGTTGTCAGACCTGCGCTGCAGGACGGAGGCTGTGCCCTGGAAGAGAAAGGCAAGGATTAAGCTGGCTTTGCTCAAACCTGCTCTGATTTCAAATGTACCCAGGCCTGAGTATTTCCTTCTGCATATCACACTCCTCCCTGATATGTGAATGAAAGGAATTAAAGGATTAAAAAAAAAAGTCCATCAAACGATTTCTCTGTTACTAATTGTTTGGATGCAGACATATTCAGCTCAAAAAGAGGACAGGAACAGGACAGAACCCAGCAACTCCTATTTAACTAAAGTACATCATGCTTTAATATAATTTTAAAATATGTTTGGTGTGGATGAAGAACGTTAGAGAGAGAGACACAGAAAAGATTTACATTAAAAGACATAAAAAGGAAATTTTCCAGTCACAATACTGGAAAATTATTTTTTTAAGATGCAACTAGAGCTTATCCTTGGTAAAAGGAGTTTTTAATGCTTGTTGTAACAAAGGGTGATTTTTTTTTTTCGGGGCTTTGCCCGCTCTTGGCCTACAGTGATCTGGACACCTGCAAGTCAGTCTCTGGAGAGATGGAATGTGCCTTGTCTCCACTACCCTTAATAACTGCTGTACCTGACACGTGCTAATACATGTCAAAACTCAGTTACAATCTATTTAAGCCTTCAAAGAGTTTTACATGCAGAAATATTCTGACCTGGAGGAAATCTTAAATTATTGTGGCATAAAGCTTTTGTAGAGGAACAGAGAAGGTATCTGGTTTTCTAGAAAAAAAATTACAGCAACATTTGAGAATATCTTCTGAGTCCAAACCAAAAGCATAGGGAAAGGCCAAATGTTAATATATTTTGATATTAACTGAAAAAAATTAGCCTCCCTCCAGTGCAGAGTATTCAGTGAACATTCACTGTCTGCAAATATCCTGCAGCCTCCTTCCATCAAAAGAAACCGTGCACCTTCAGTAGGTAAATTTTATTTCCTCTGTCAAGTTTCCAGAAAAAAACTCTTTTCCTTGATATAACTAAATTGTTCCACCAACACTGCAGTTTTCCAAGATCTTCCAGTAAATCTGCAAGGGCATGAAAATGCAGAGATGGTGTGATGAGCGTTGTTATTCACACTTGCTGCAGCTTTCAGAACAGACCCACATTCACAAGCAGCATTCTCAGAAATACCCCACACAGGGAATAATGCCTGCATCAACCCCTCTCTTGCCAAACTTTGGATCAGGTGCAGCTCAGTAAATTGATGCTGTTTTCATTGCCTGTACAGTGTAGATGGATTCAGCTTCAGAGTCACTTCCAGCCCCTGTCCTCCTTTCATCTCCATCTGGAGCCTGGCAAAAACTGAGCCCCTTGACCCAAATAGCTGCCTGCAATCCATGTCTCCAGTTCCTTTCCCAAAACTAATTTTTTAAAAAATCTTCTATTACAGATGTTTTATTACATTAAAAAAAAAAAGTCCCTGAAGTAATCATAGTGACCACCCAGGTCAAATGAAGAAAGGACTCAATTCCCCACTGCTCACCTTCTGCACATTGCTATAAAGGTAATCACAACAACAAGCAATATTGCTTTCATCTCCCCAAATGTCAGCTTTTATTGTGGCTAATATTTTTCTGACAGGGTCCATGTGATATAGGACTCCAATAAGTCAGCCTTCTGAAGCAATTTCTTCCACTGTTCCACTACAGCCAGCCTTTTTAATCCAAGAAACACCGTATCTGCTGGAGAAGGACAGATGTGTCTGGCCTCCACAATAAACACTTGGCTTGGCAGGATAAAGCAATGCATATTCCAGATCCATATTTTTCCACTCTTGTTTTAACAGTCACATAGGCTTTTCCCGTTGCCCAGTGAGAGCAGGTCTGTCTCAGAGCAAAACAAGCTTCCTGAAGCCCTGACAGCAAGCACCCAGATGTCAGCTCTGATTACACCAGCCACCAGCTCCACAAGTACATCCTGGAACATTGTCAGAGTGACCTTCAGGGGAAGGCTGTCCACCCCGGGAAACAAAGAAGATGTTTTTGTAATTGCCTGGCTGTATCACCTTCACTTTGTGTGCTCTTATCTCTGCAATCAGCACTATTCTGACTGTAGTCGAGGAGGAGTCCAGCTGGAGGCAAACAGTGTAAATGGGACAAAAATAATACAGAAATAAAATAATAACGAACAAAATAAAACATTACAGAATAAAACAATACAGAATAAAATACTACAGAAGCAGTCCTTCATTACCCATATATCTGATAAAGTTGTCATGAGTTCAGTTTTGACCCCTACCCTTGCCCTCATCCCAAGTTTTGTGTCTGTTTTAACTTTTATTTTACTTGGCACATCCTTCTGATAGAGTTTTTTGATTTTTCTGTCCTTCTTATGCTTTAGGATTCCCCACCTCCCACAGATGATAGGACTGAATAAATCCTCTGGGCCCTGTCCCAGGAGGAAAGGGCATTATCTAACAAGGGTTCAGGGGCTCATCACTCTCACTCCCAAAAGCATTTTGTCTCTATGGGAAAGACTTCTCCTTAAATGACACACAAAACTTGGCAAGATGAATCTCTGAAACGAGCTGCATGATCTTAGGTTTGCAGGATCAGGCTGCTTAGTGCTGCTCAACTTAAAATACTGCCTTGTACACTGATACCCATTTCAGCCTCCTACACCACCAAGCAAACCCTACAGAGCACGAGCTGGAAGGCTGTCGAGAAGGCTGACACCATTCAATAAATCAGCCCTTTGTGATGATATTGAACTGAAGGCAGACAGGCATGTCTTTCTGCTAGCAGACACTTGGGAGTGAAATTATGGTCTTTGGGGGCTCCAGGAATATTCTCTTTCAGTCACTGGGGAGTGCCTGTATTCCCAGAAACTGATAGCATTAACCTTCTCTCCTCTGCTCCGAGTAAATACGAGCATCCTATTGCAAAAACAACAAGAGTAGGAGTTCCCAAAGCACTGTGCCATCAGCACCTCTCTGCCATCCTCACCCCACGCACCTGCCTGCTCCTCTGGCACTGCTCCCCAGCAGTGCTCTGAGTGTTTATTCAACTCCTTCAAAATGCTTCAGCAGTTTGTTTTGCAGGAATTTATGCCTTAGATATGGCACCGTGATTTAAGATATAAAAGATAACTTAAGGTTTATAATCCATGAGCTTCCATCCCCTCCAAAGTAATGAGATTTTGATAGATGTTTCACTTTTAAACTCTCAGGCCCTACAGATAGATGAGGGAGGCATTCTGGAGTGTGGCCCATCTGGATCAACACTGGGATTCCCAGGCCCTATCCTGCAGGTACTTACAAGCACTAATTGCTCCAGCAGCCCTGTTTTTATATTTAAGCATGAATCCTATAGCCAGCAGTTGGCCTAAAGAGCCTGGCTACAAAAGGCAAGTATGATTCATGGTGCTAAAAGCTGAAATCCTGTACTTTTTTCCCCTTATTCCAGCTCAGTTATCAGATGGGATCACTCCCAGGCAGCAGAGGCAAAATGTGGCAGCCTGTGTTACCCCTGGGTGCGAGGCAGTGCAGGATGGGCTTCACCAGGGGCAGGGGGTGAGATGGGAAACCCTGCACTGTTTTAGAACCTTTTTGGTTTAAAACTCGGTCATACTGATTGTTTGGTTTTGTTGGTCCAACCACCAATTTAAAGATATAGCCATCAATAAAAATACATTGAGGCTCCATCTGGGATAAAGGATAAATTTTAAATAGAAGACGTTATCAAAATTGTAAGAAAATAACTTCAATTTTCATAATCAGGAAGTCGCTACTTTATATTTCCAGTTTTATTTCTTTTTTTTTTTACTTACTGCTCTTTCTAAAAAAAGCACAGGCAATGTTTTTTCCCCATGGCCTCGAAATGCCATATTTTTATCCTAGTTTTGAGCTTAGAAAGCTTTTCTAGTCAACTTTATTTTCCTCTTCACCACCCAGCACAAAGGGCATTGCAGTATATGGAATTAGAGATGGAAAGGTCAGGCTGATCATCTGTGATTGCCATTAACTGCATCCATGGCAGCTCTGAACATACCTTTGCTCATTCTCACTTTGTTAACCCACACACTCCATCATTCACACCTTCAAAAGATAAGTTTCCCCTTATTCCACAGACACACAAACCCCCATTAATGTGTTGCTATTAAATCTTTGCACAGTTACTACAAAAGGAGAAGGAAGGGGCTGTGCAGTGGAACAAAATGCTGCTGCTCCCACGGTGAAGCAGAGAGACTGGATGGAGCTGCAGCAGGTTTGAAATGAATTAAAAGATCTGTCACACAGTGCGACTCTGGGAGGGTTTTATTTAATTGCAGGCAAGACAAGGTTTGTGGAAGTAATATATTTTATTAGATGAACAAGCAGAGCTAGGAAAAGGAAGGCGATCTCTTGGGCACATGGCTGTCTTCAGGCTGCCTGTTTACCCAGGTATATCTCATAAAATCCACACTCACCTGTCTGCAAACATTGTCTGGGCCATGTTCTTACACTGTAACAGCTACAAGCATATTAAGTTGTGTCTTATTTAATCATATCTCCTTCCTAGAGCATCTCCAAATCATTAACTGAATTTGAGGAGAGCCAAAAGCCCAAAATGCTGCAAATTTCCTGGAAATTCCTGAGAGTTGGAGCTAGGTGACATTTAAGGTCGCTTTCAAGCCAAACTGTTCCGTGATTCTATGAAATAGTGATAGCCTGGTGAATCTGGGAGACCTGTCAGCCAATGCTTCACCCTCTTCAGAAAAGGGTCATACAAATTGGTTCAGTTGTCTAATGTGAAACATCAAGAAAATTTGGTCCACTATGGGAAACTCTCCATTTTTGGTTATCCCTCCTGATGAGCCAGTTGTGGTGGTGGGAACAGGCTGCAGAGCAGCCCCAGGTTTGCAGTGACTGGAAAAGTGGTGGCTGTTTGCCTTGCTTATCTCAAGCAAGTCAGTTCTTTTCTTTATCCATTAGAATTCACTATGAATACAGCACAGGGCAATGCCCACTGTAATGAGAGCTGAGAGCTTTGGAGAACAAATATGCAACATTTTACACTTCCAGATGTTTTAATTTGGTTGCTACTCAGCACATTTGGAGTTGCCCTGATTTAACGGGATTTTTAGGAAGCCAGCATGTTGGGAATGGGGTTAGGATTAATAATGCAAGGTCAAAGAAGCTCTAAAGGCAATGTTAGAGTAACAAGCTCTGCACCCTGATACTCACCCAGTCTCCCTAAGAGAGCAGTGCTGCCAAAAGCATATTTACACTGTCAGTGATTATCACTGCATTGACAATATAACATCCATCTCATTGGCCATCATTCTCAACAGCACATCACATTTTAGCAGAGATGGAAAGCACCTGCCACTGTCCAGCTGGCAGAGGTCCTGGACATCATCTCTACAGCCATGAGTGATATCAAACAAGCTGCAGGTTGCTGTGTGTTTTATATCACACCTGCATCAAACTGCCCTACATTTGCCTCAACTCCCAGCTCTTTGCTATTCAGACATGTTTATATTAGTTTAGGACTATGGGTTTAGGAATAACACCAAGACCTGAGAGAGACGAACAAAGCTGTCTAGAGCAGTCACCGAAATAGCCACAAACATTAAGGTACTTTTAAAGACGACAATCAATCATAAGCCAAGTGTAGCTTAAAACAGCAGAAAGAACTAAGCCACAGGGCATTTCCTAGGGATATACAGGAGGCCAGGGTTAAGGCCCAGACATGACTACACCCAGCCCATCATTAATCACCAGGAAATGCCTTTGTCTTGATCGTTCAGTATTTAAAATCATAGATGTCTGACACGGGAAGACCTTTTCAGTCGTTTTGTTCATCCTCCTGTTGCAGTACCTCAGACAATCTTTCCCTTCAGTATTTCTTTGATACAGCCTGCATTAAACCTGTCCTGCACCTATGTATTCCTCTTGAAGTAAAAGAAATGTTGTTATTAAGTGGAAGAAGTCAAGATTCAGACAGAGAGAGAGCAATAAACACAGTGAAAAGCCAAAAGAAATTGTACCAGCTGCAATTTGCTTTGAGCACAGAGACCCCTGCAATGCTCTGGTGAAATAAAGTGGGTTTTGCACAAAGAAGAAAAAAATGGAATTTGTTGTTTTGTTAAGCCTTTGCTGTTGCAATATTTTACAGGAGCAACACTTCAAGATTTATAGTATATATTGACTTCAAATTGCTGCCCTTGAGCCGCAGCAGCAGAGCTACCACCAGGCTAGACCACACAGGTGTCCAGTAGAGGAATATCCACAGGTTGGGGGACTCATGACTTCATCATCATCACCATCATCATCATCCTCCATTGTCAGACACAGGGACACCCCAGCCCCAGTGCCACAGAAGTGCCACACTGCTTCAAATCACATTTACTCACTGGGACTGGGAAGCCTGGGATCAAGGGGCTGGTGACAGAGGAATCAGGATACCAGCCTGAGCCATGGGAGGAACTCCTTGCCTGGGGTGTGATCCTCCTTGGCTAGCTGTCCTGGCTTCATGCCCAGAAAGCTGGGGAGCCATTGCACCACAACCTTTGGGGTTCCTCTGCATTTTTACCTTTACTCTGTTCTGGGATTTTGGTCACCCCTTCCAGTGCACATTCAGCCACCTGCTGCAGGGGTGACAAGAAGCACAGCTACTCAGTAAAGGTGGGCTCAGATGTTGGTTTTAATGAATCATCTCAGGGATACTTGGCCTTGACTAATCAGTAGCTTCTGTGGGAAAACAACTGAATTAATATTCATCCCAGTGCCAGATTTTAAAGACTGTCTGTGCCAAGCGCTGCGGATTATTGGCAACAAGGACCTGTTTTCCTCCCTCAGACATGTCAGTGTACAAAGCAATAAAAGTCACAAAGGGAAAAAAATGTTGCATTTTAGAGATTCTTTCTTTCTACAAAGCTAGCCATTATCTTGACTCTCTCTGAAGCCAGGAAACGTCCACTGAGTCAACATAAAAGTGACTTTATAATGGGTTATTCATCAACTGTTCATATTTGTGACTGACCTGACAGGGCTCATCTCCTGTAAGCAGAGAGCTACCACCTCCAGCCAGGGCAGGGGTGAATGCATGGGAGAGAAGACACGAAAACAGTGCTGAACCTCCCTCACCCTGCCTGCAGAATCCTTTCTGGTGAAAATCGTTTTTAGCTGTTAATGCTGTTTTACGGCCCAATTACTCCTACCACCATCTGCTTCTTTGTGAAAACATTCTGTAGATGCTGAAGTAACCAGACCAAGCAAAAGGCTGAGGCAGACATTGTCATTAAAGTCTCATAACTAATGCTGTGACCAGGGCTGGGAGAGCAGCTGTGGCCAGTGAGGGCAGCAGCTTCTGAGCAAGAAATAAAACTTGGAGTAAACTGGAGGAAGGAGAGGAGAGAGTTTATCACAGAGATCAAGAAAATTCCCCATGGAAAGTTCTCTTTGAGTCCTTTCAGTTGGTGAATCTTGTGTGTTCAAAGGAACAAATTCTGAAATTAAAAAAAAACAACCTCACAAACTCAAAATTGCCTCATCCTGGAGCACACTGAGAAGGGTCTTGCATGCTCCAGAAAATCCACACTGCACAACTAATGAAGGAGCCCTAAGGGCTGCATTCTTGCAGCAAATCTGCAGTCAACTCAGTGATATCTTTGCAGAGGAGAGACAAAGGCTGTTCCACTAAGGGACAGCTTTAACATGATCCAGAGAAAGGGATGAACTCCAGCAGGGATTGGGGAAGTTCTCCATTTCTCTTCCTCTAGGTTGAGCAGCACCATACTTCAGGTCTTGTTTACACTGCAGTGTTTTTCTCGAAGACAGAGAAGCTCTCCTCAGGACAGAGCCCCCAGCTCCTGACACAGCAGATGCCTTTAAATGCAGTTCAGATTTAACATTCCTGGGGCCAGAAAGTTCTGGTTCACCTTGACTAAGTGCTTTGAATCAGGGCTTGTGAGCTCAAGCTCTAGTGCCAAAGGAGCTTATGGAGATCCTGAAAACCTTGAGGGTTAAACAACCTGTGCTCCTCTCCTTCTCCCATGGAGAGGCTTTTCATTCCCTCTGAACTTCCAATGTTTTTGCATTTTGCATTGCCCTGGTAGGAAGACATTACTGGACAGGACTAAAGAGCACCAACCATACCCTAAAGTTGGTATTAGCTCAGGAAGAAGTCACAGGCTGCTTTAAACACAGAGAAAATCTTGCACTCTGATTTTTATGTAAATTCAAATGGGGCATGCATATATGAAGAATGAAACCGCCAATTACTAACTTTGGAGTTTACTTCTCTGCACACCAAATGATTTCCCTGATTTCCCTGATTTCCACATATCCCATAGTGGTACAGGGCCAGGGTGTGTCTGTCATTCCAGCATAAACTTCAATTTTATGGGTTTACAAATCAGATGTTTTAAATTACAGCTGAATGAGACTGGAGACTCCTACACAAGTTGTCATGTCAAAAGTGAACCGGGGAAACATTCATACATTTTTTTTATGCTGGGTACAGCATGTGCAAGAAGAGGCTGGGTAAACTACTTCTAAGCCTTTGGGAACAGTGTGGTTGCACTGCATCCTCCTGGGAATTGTGCTTCAAGACCCAGGTTTATCAATATCCCAAAGACAGAGTAACACAGCAGGTCCTGTGTGCACATCATGGTGCTGACATAAGCAATGTCCTCATTCCTGGTGTCCTGGAAGACCACCAGCACATCACTCCTCAGCTGCCATTTCAGCCCTCAGGGACTGCTGATAGCATCATTCCTGGGACAGCTTTTATGTTAGAGCTAAGGATCAGCAGTTCTAGGGCTACTTTCCAAAAGAAGACAAATTCTTTGAACTATGAAGCCAAAGACACTGCAAAAATTCCTTCAGCCAGTAAATAATCTTGGATTTTTATTATTTGCCAACCTTTGATTTATGAAAAGACCTTTCTACAAAAACAAGGGAAGAAATCAACACATTTCTGCCAATACAAAGTGCAAGTGACTTCCACACAATCTGCAGTATAAAACAATACCCATCAGATTTGTGTGATAGCATTTAACCTAAAGGAATTCATGATGGGGTGCTGGCCACAGGGTCCCACTGTTTCTCTGCCTTAGACCTTTCATAAGCAAAATCATGAAGGTCCAGACCTTCAAGGTGTCTAATTTCCATGAACTGTTTTTTCAGGGATGAAGAACTATCCCAATTCTTGTGTCCTGTGCTTCAGACCACACTGTGCAACACAGAGGCTGCTTCACCCACCTCGTCAGAAGGTGTGGTGAGGATAAAACCCTGTGACCCTCATGGGATGTTCATGTAGGTGAGAAGGAATAAGCTGGTTAAAAGGTTGCATGTATTACAGACATGCAACTCTTAAAATTATTTAATTTTAAAATTATTTATCTCATACTACATGGAGGGGCCAAATCCAGGTAAAAACTCTTTACCACCACAAACCATTGGCTGTGCACATTGTTTCTTTTACATTGTTTTCCTTTCCATCAGACCTCTTTTTCAAAATTACTCATTTTCCTAATATAAAAGCTGTCTGACATTAATGGTTTTGCAGAAGGATGAAGCAAGAGGACTTAATTCTGCTTGTGGACTCAAGATTGAGTCATGACTGGGTTTGACAGTATTTTTTTAGCTGTACATTTTCAAATTATTATACATTATTCTCCACTCTCTGGTTCATAGCAACTCACAGAATTTACATACAGTTGTCCTGGTTTCTGCCACAAATGAGGAACAAAATCTGCAAAGCTCTAAAATAGTCTAGAAATAGTGGCTAATCTGAAGTTGCGCAGAATTGTTAGGGAAATGCCTCCCCGTACATCAACCTGAGCTTCAGGTTTTGCAGAATTCACCAGAAGTGACCACACTGCAATGGTTACTGGTGGGGCTGGAGAAAGAGTTGGAAGAAAAAGCCAAAAGCTAACAGGTCCTCCATGGCTGGTGGGAAGAAGAAAGGGAGCAGCAATTTGCTTCCCATGAAACATTATCCCATGGATATTCAGCCTGACCCACTGTCCATGGAAGCTAAATTGAGTTTAGCAAAGCTAGACTTAGCTGACATTTTAGTCTCTTTGACACAGCAAAATACTTCACCTCCATCCCTGCTCAGGATGGGACCCAACCACACACCCAACTTTCCATCTTTGATGTCAGCTGGCCATTAAAAACGGATCCTGAGCACAGAGGAACTCTGGAAATGCTGCTGCTCCAGCACAACTGGGTGATATCAAGAAAATCGAACGTCCCCTTCCTGTAAGAGCTCTGTGGGAAACAATGTCTGTGCAGTTAAAAATAAGCAGAGTACAGAGCCCTGGTGCCTGCTGGCTCTGTTTATTCAGGATATTTTGTTTATTGGGTACATTAGGAGTCGCTGCAGACTGCCTTTGACAAACATTTTCAGTATCAACAAAATCCTGGTAACACTAAGCAGTTCAGATTTGTAGCCTTTGAAACTCCTTTTCTAGACAACATTCATCTTCCTAATTAATAATTAATCGCACTGTGTTTTAAAGAGATTATCAGGTGTGATAACAGAGTGTGCCTAAGGCAGTGACTTCATTGGAAGGAGTTTACTTTGTAGTTCTCCTGCCTGTCGCAGGGGTAGGTGCCAAAGGGGTCTCTCTTAGGTTAGAATGTCAAAGAGCAACGATTTAGGGCAGGAAACAATTGGGCTATTATTTTTCTTTTCTCTCTTTTTTTTTTTTTTTCCTTTTCCTTCTCAAGGAGCTTTTAAATCATAAATCTTGAGATGCTCGTTGTGTAATTTAAGACTCAAGTCGATTTTTCCTAGAGAAAGGCCCAATTCTGTGTAGGACCAGGTGCCCTTCCGAGGCAGGGGCAGGTTACCATGGCAGGGAGAGTTTACAAACACTGATCCACCTACAGGCTTTGAACTGCATCTGTGCAGAGACGCTCCAGAGCGTGCCAAGAGTGTCAGCAGGGCTGGAAACACTGATTTCACCTACAGGACACTATCTCAAGTACACTCTTGTCAAGAACTCACAGCGGATCCTGCCCAGACCGGAGCCAGTTTGTGGCCCTGACTTGAAATGTCAACAGCAGGATGGAAGGAGCTGCCCCCACCAAGGATTGCTGGGCTGTTTCCAACGTGATCAGCCAAGGATAGTGCTGGAAA
This sequence comes from Sialia sialis, assembly GCA_009812075.1. Classification (NCBI taxonomy): domain Eukaryota; kingdom Metazoa; phylum Chordata; class Aves; order Passeriformes; family Turdidae; genus Sialia; species Sialia sialis. The sequence continues at coordinate 5,730,982 of VRYO01002014.1, read as the reverse complement.
AATGATCATTACCAATTAATTTCACTCATTTCTTTCAATAAGGCAGCTCTGTGCATTAACTCTGAAAGATTTTTCTGCACTGTCAGAGGGGTTTTTTCTCTTATTTCTCAATTTTGCTATTCCCATTGCCTGGTTTCAGTAGTGACAGATATTTATGTCTTTTCCCATTGAGCCTTTCCTCACCTTCAAGAAGTGTCATTAGGATTGCTCCTACTGATGGGGAAACAGGGAGGGCAGTGTTCTGCCCATTGACTGAACAGGTGAGACTGAAAATCAGATTCCCTGACCATGTCTCTTCTCTAACAAGCAGGATAATAAAAAATACAAATCCCCAGATTCTATAAGTACTTTTCACAAAGGAGTTGCAGAGGAGTGCCCTCTGCAACTTACCATAAATATGCAATTAAATATACTGATTTTTAAAGCTGAAAACAAAAATCTAATGCCAAACTCCTTGATACCACTGGTCCATTTCTCCTTGAATTGTCTCCTGTGAATTATCTTCTATTTTTAGCTCTTTTATTTTTAGGCTGCTGCATGCGATTGCGGGACAGCTCAACCAGCTATTAATTGGAAATGTTTTACTTCTCATGCAGATTTATTTCTCTGCTTTCTGCACCACTTAAACCAACCTGTCCTGGGAGCAGATGACAGGCTGCACATTTAAAGGGCAGCCACAAGCTGTGCTCCTCGGGTTCAGCGTGGCCCTGTCAGGAACCTTTTGCTGCTCTCTCTCCTCCTCCACCTGCGCACGTTTGTGTCTGTGCACACATTTTTCTTAAACCATGTCAAACTTTATGACTATTAGGGCCATATGGCAGCGGCTCAGCAAGCTCTGAGTGTGCAGCTGAGGTTCAGAGGGTGCCTGAGCTCAGTGGTGAGTCCCAGGACGCGGTGACAAGCGATGCCAGTGATCTGCCAGGGGAGGGGTGGCAGCTGGAAATCCCAGCAGGCTGCAGCTCCCTGCATTTTTGGCAGCTGCCTCGCAGACTTCGAGGTACTGTGCCACCCAGCCAAGCTGGAAGCTGAGCTTGAGAGAGTGGTACATGATCATAACCGCTATTTTTAATGCTATTGTCGCTACCTTTCTCAGTAACCTAGACAACAGCAAAAAAACTCTTCCCAGTTTCAGAGCACTGCTCCACTGGTTTGAACTGCTGTTTGAGCTGGAGTCAGTGGCAAAGCACAAGTTGGGAATAAAACCAGGCCCTGTTCAACTGGCACCTCATTTAAAGGGACTTTTAACTCCACAAAGCTCACGTGCCTTTGCATCCAGCACTTTAAAATGCTGGCTAAAAATATTTGCGTTATCTGAAGTCAGATGAATAAATCCTCCCCACTGCTGGGTACACAGTGTGGCAGAGCACAACACAACTGCAAATTTATTTGTTAGAAACCGTACATCTGTTATGATTTACGCTTGCCAAAATATAATTCTTTATGGCAACAATTGTTTCATGGTGCTTAAAGTTTTTCACCTCTGTGCCAGGAATCTCATATGGGATAATTCCATGACCTTGGAATCCAGCAGATACATTCCACATCTGTCTGGTCTGGGAAAGCCCGAGTTTGTTGTGTGAAAACCATAGTGGGAAAGTAAGACCTGGAAATATCTGAAAATACAGAAACTGCAGGGCTGCTTCTTTTTTTTTTTTTTTTCTTTTTTATTTAATTACCAGTTTCAAGTGCAGTAAATCAATCGCACAGAAGTCATTACTTTGCTTTTGTAAGCAGACATGCACTTCTGATCCTATCTTCACATTAAGGAATATGGTATAAACATTACAATAATTCTATCTCTGGATAAAAAAGCCAAAAACCACAGCCTTTAAATATTAAAACTAAATCTTGTTCAAGGCTGCTTGATATTTAAACAGAAAAAGAACCCAAACTACTGCAAATAAATATCTTACTGGTGACTGTGAAGATTTAGGATGGCAGAAAAAGTGTGGTTGTCCTGGAATCTCAGGGAACTTTTCTCATTAGAGTTCTTAGAAAAAAATGAGCCATAAACAGCTTTGTGAGCAGCGAACTTAAAAAGCTCTGGTTTCCTGTGATTCTTCCCTGTGCACATTTTCTGTTATTGTAATAATTTGGCTGAGCTCCTGCTGCAGCCTCACTTTCCAAGGGGCCCTGTAGCATTTCCATTCACACAACCTACACCTCAAATAACCTGCACCCCAAATAAACTCTGCAACACTGGAGGAAGGAAGGTAGACAGAAAGCCATGACAAAAAGGTTATAGTAAGAAATACTGGGAGAAGGTGAATGTGTTTGCTTGATAGAAGGGGGACACTAGTTAGATTTATCCAGACTAACTAGGATGATGTTCCTGGTTTAAGGCAGGAATTGCTGTTCTGATCATCACTGGGGCTGTCAGTCTCCCTTTCAAAAGGTTTCAGTGGTTTCTCTTCAGTCTGCAAATCCTGAAGATGCCAATCCACTCACAGGCTGTGTCCTTGGGTAGGAGCAATGTTCTTTTCAATGTCCCAAAGGGATGGCACAGAGCAGGGCAGCAGGGCAGGCTAACCAGAAATGAATGACTAATTTATGAAGTTTAACAATTTTAAATCGACATGTGAGTCCTGGGTGCCTTAGACAAGCTTTTATGCTAGGAGCCACAAGATTGCACTTGGAACCAGTATCTGGGATGCACCAAAGCTTTATAAAGTGATAACTGATTTGATCATGGTTTATGATAAATCATAGAATGGTGTGGGTTGGAAGTGACCTTAAGGATCATCTTGTTCCAGCCCCTGTCATGGCAGGGACACCTTCCCCTATCCCAAGTTGCTCCAAGCCCTGTCCAGCCTGGCCTTGAGCACCTCCAGGGATGGAGCAGCCACAGTTTCCCTGGTCACATCCTTCCTGCAGGCTCCCTTCAGGTGTTGGAAGGCCACAGTCAGCTTACCCTGGAGCCTTCTCTTCTCCAGGCTGAGCAATCCAATTCTCTGTGCCTTTCCATCCCAATTCTCTGTGCTTTCCTCACAGGAGAGGGGCTCCATCCCTCTGAGCATCTCCCCTGGGGAGGGGACTCCAGAGCTGGACACAGAGAGCAGAGCAGAGCAGCAGCATCCCCTCCCTTGATGTGCTGCCACGCTGCTTCTGAGGCAGCCCAGGACACAGCTGGCTTTCTGGGCTGCATCGAATGTAAAATGAGTAAATAAAAAGGTAAATGAGTACCTGGTCCAGAAATCATGTGGCCAAGTTAGCTTTGTAGTACTGGACACGCTGTGCTCCAAAGCAGGCTGCATTTTAGTGATATATGAAATGGTTTTCTGTATATGCAGCAGCCAAACAACTTGGCTGCATTTCTGGTGGTTTGGATTAGAGGACCACAAACATCAAAAAGCATATGTAAGAAGCTAATGGCTTTTCAACATATTGTGACAACAAACCAGCCAAAGCTACTTTCAACCAGGTTGTAGAATAATGCCTTCCTGGTGACTAGCAGCAATTTTTCCTACAGGAAAGCTTAAAATCAAAGATGTAAATTGTAAAAATCACGTTTAAAATATGAAGCTTAAATTATGTGTGAGCAGGCAGAAATACTGGTGCAGCACAAGAAACAGTTGAAACTGGATGTTCATTCTTTAAAGTAGAAAAGTATAGGCAATTTCCAAAGTGAGGAACCAAGTCAGATTTGCAGTGGAAGGTTGAGGTGAGCAGATACTTTCTACAGATCGCAGTGTTAATGCTTTTTCTACTCATTCAAGTCTTAACAGCTGTTTCAGCAAGAGGGGGAAAATAAAGGCCCTTGGTAACTCTTAAGCAAGCTGCCAATTTTCCACATGGGATTCAATGGCTAAGAAAATTAGATTTTCCTTGTCTCCTGCTGCTGCAAGGAATAACAGCACACTCAGTAACACTAGGAGCAATGAAAATTCCATATTTCTGAAAAAAACCCTCTATTTCCTAAATTTTTCTCATAAATGAAACATCTTCTTAATAAAAAAAGATTCTCTATCTAATATCTAGTCTCTTTTTTTCTGACATTATATTTTTGAAGGGACACTGCTTGTCACATATTTAAAGTTCTTGAATTGTTTCTCTGTCTGACAGACAGGTGCAGTTACTTGCACTGACAATTTTGTGAGCATTGAAGAAAAACTATGTTCATAAATAAAATACGTGTTTCCAACACTCGAGAGGAAAGAAAGATGGAATTTTAAATGTCAGATATTGATTATGAACCAAATTCTGCCTGCCTTGCATAGAGGCACCTGTCCAAAAATCCACAGATAAAGAGCAAGCAAAGCAAAGCCTGGGATGCATTTTGTAAACATACAGATGCATCCCAAGACCACACAGTGACCAGCTTCTTACACCCCTCTGACCAACCTCCTCCCACACTGCTCAGTTCCCTCCCAGTTCCTGTGCCACACTGGAATTCACTGCTGGTCATGTAACACCTGGAACTGTCACACAGCCACATGTTGGCTATTTCTGGTGTACAGATTTGCACAGGAACACTCACAGTCCACAGACAATCACATCCTAATGCTCTCCTGTTGTTCAGCCTGAGTGTCTCCAATTCCTCTTTATAGCTTGTTACATCACAGTGCCTCGGTGCTCGTGTGAGATACCAAGGATCCAAATATTTATGTCAGAGGAGGGGGGAAACCCCGTCAGCATCTGTTTGCAGAAGTGAGATGGTGGAACTGAAGTGTCAGATAATCTCCCAAAAAGATGTCAGCATTTTCAGCTGCCTGAGAGATCTGTCTGCCTGTGTCAGAGTAAACAAGAAGATGGCTCAGCCATTTGGACTGAATTTAAGGCAAAACAAAGAACAAATTATCCATTTTCTGATCAGGACTTCTGCTCCAGTTTACAGATGTCCATTTCTAATATCCCCTGTAAGTCCCTTTGGGAACAACAATCAATTCACTCTGTGGCTGACCAGCCCTGCTGAAGTATCAGAAATCTGGAACTAGAAAAATCTCCACAGAAAAGAAACCTTCAAACAGTAAAGACACCAGGCACACCTCAAAATTACTCTCCATTTTCAGTTTGCTGGAAAGCAGATTGTCCCACTTAAGACAATTCCATGGAACTGGTCTCTGAATTCATTTGAATTTTGAGTAGGTCTCCTGGTTTAAGTGGAGTTAGATTTATGCTGAAGTCAGAGATTGAACTGAACCCAAACATCTTTGATAGACAGCCTTGATCTTTACCAGGAAATGACAGAGTTTATCAGGTTGCCAATCTTACCTCTGTAATAATGAAGAAGTCATCACCAGGCTCTCCCTGCACAACAATTTTTTCTCCATCTTCAAACTGGACAGGTTCCAGTGCATCAGCCACTGTCAGCCGCTCCCATTTGTCCAGGGACTCTAAAATATTGAAGACCATAAAGCTATATTATAAAAACACTCCAACTTTGGCTGAAGATTCATATCTAATCTGACAGCTCTGCCGTGCCTGGTTCTGTTATAAAAGAAACATTTCTTTCATCCAGGCACTTTGCACGAACCTCCAGTCGGGAAACATGAATGTATTTATTCATTGTGTCCTAGCCATCAGTAATCACCCAGATAGCAATCTTAAAAGTTGGACAGGAGAAGTTGGCTCTGGTTCCCCTTGCTGAGATCTGATCAGCACTGCCCTGGTGCTGCCACAGCCTGGAGCAGCTGAGGAGCTGCCTGGAGATGTGGGAGCACCTGAGATTCCCTCAGCACATCCCACACCAGGTGCCAGGACAAGTCCTGCAGTGTTTCCACCAGAGCTGCTCCCAGCTCCTGGTGGGTGATGTGGAGTCCATCTCAAGGGTGGGTGGCCACACCTGGTGGCACGAGCAGCAGCACATCCAGGTTTATGGATGTTTGAAATGGCACCTCTTTCCTTGCCAGCAGGATGGCATGCAAAGTGTTTTCATTCTCCCACTTAAGGGAGTAAAGTTATAATTTATTTTTTTTTTAATTTCCCTAATTAAAAATGACGGATTTGTTTTAGGATTAACAGAGCAAATGCAGCCTGTGATAGGGGTCCCCACCAGCCAGCTGCACCCAGCCCAAATCCCCAGCCTGCCCAGGGCACATCCAGGGCTGCTCAGTGTCCCAGTGCCCTCCCTGCCCTTGCTAAGGGATGGATTCCACCTGTCCTGCCCCCAGAGAGGAGCTGCCACCTGTGTTTCTCTCCAGCACCCATTTACATGAGAACTCAAGACAGTGAATTGTACTTGAACTTTTGTACTTTGATCAGATTTGACTGAAAAATTACAGGTTTAAAAGTTATTAAAAGCAACAGATAATAGGATGATTTAACCTTCGCTGCCTCAAAAAGCTGGGCTGAAATTCATGTCCCAGAGCTCTGCTCATTCCTACTTACTGTGAATTATTGAACTAATGTAAGTCAAGATGCAGTTTCTAATCCAGGATTAGATGTGTGTCATTCCATCAGACTCTGGTTTCCCCATTTTGTTCAAAATATTGCTTAGAAGGATTGTGTGAGGGTGAAAGGAAGTTCCTTAAAGTAAAAAAATGCCTTTTGGCTGAGCTCAGAAGGACACTGTGTCTGGTAACAAAACCAGCCCAAAGTGCTCAAAGCACAAAAGGTAAGTTTTGAGTTGACTGGTACATAATCCTGTTTTTATGCCATTTTCTTATTGCTGTTTGGGAAATTGATTGTTTCTAACATTTTCCCCACTTTCCTGGTGTGTTTGTGACCTTTGCTGCAGAAGAACTAACATCAAAGACCAAGCCCATATTGTCAATGCAACATTCAAAAACTTCTCTGTTTGATTAAAAATAAGCATAAAACTCTTTCATGCAGACTAGAGAAGACTTTTCCTTTTCTTTTTTTTCTTTTTTTTAAGAACTCAGTAATTAACAATGAAAAGAAAGAGTCTCTTGAAACTTCTTCTGTTGGCTTTATGAAAAATTCAAAGCTAATTCTAGCTCTAGTCACGAAGTGTCTCTCTTTTGTCTAAGGAAACTGTACCACTCCAAGTACATTGGTTCATAATTCTTGCAAACAGAGCATTATATAGAATATTCTACAAGTTTTAGTTGCAGAGTTGAAGTATTAGATAAATTAGACCACATGCAATTTTTTTGCAATGTCTAAATTGTACATATCAATTCACAACTTTATATTTAATTAAACTCCAGGAGAAAAATTTGAAACAATCACTTCTTTCATATCTTGTTTCATACACTATAAGCAGCTACAGATAATCTAAAATAATCCTTAGATTTAAAAAAAAAAGAGTGACTCTTACAATTATATGGCTAATTACAGACACTATAGGCAGGCCTTAGAAAAAAAGAAACATAAGAAGCAGGTAGAGGTTTTTCCACCAGGACATCACTGAGTTCTCACCACATTAAGGGATAAAGTGAAGTTGACTTTTCAGTGCCATTTTGAGATTCTAAAATACATTTCTGCTTTGCAGGTGACATCTACTTTTTAGACATGTCAAAGAGATCCTTACACATTTCACCCAAATTTCCATGTTCCTGCAATGATGTGTTATTTTGTTCACTCCTTTTCTGTACTTAAAAAAGGTTCAAATCTTAAAGTCCTTCCTTTTTTTTTTTTTTTTTGCCAAGATTCAAAAGCCACACTACAAATTAGGCTCTAATTATATTGCAAACCACATGTTTAAGGAAGCACATCTCTGAATAACCTTTCTACTCTGAAATTGTTTTGAGATGTCTCATTGTTGTAATTGCTCCTCATTAGTGCAGGTGCACAGATTCTTTTTTTCTTTAAATACTCATTGTAATTTGGTATAATTTGTGCTCTTAATTTAGGAAGATTTAAATTAAGCATAAAAGAAGGATTTTAAATGATGAAAACTTCATTAATAAGTGAGCAACATACTTGGCCTCACTTTAAGCACACAAATACAATTGAAAATCTCATGAATAACACCTCTCAGAAGTTCAAGTATACCCTCACCGAAACACTCATATTTCAGGTACCTCATCTTGAATGGTAGGTGAATATCATCAACAAAAACAAAAACAAAAAACAAAACAAGACAAAACAAAAACCAACAAACAAACAAAAAAATCCTAAAAAAACCCAAAAATACTAGAAAAAAACTTAAGTATAAATACTTTAATTATATAGTAAATAAATCCTGAACTGTTTTTTTCCAAACAGCCCCAGCAAAAACATGATGTTTCTCCTAAAGAATCAACAACTCATTGTACTGTCTAACACTGTCCTCCTTATTAGAGGCTTTTGTTCTCCTAATGGTGATGGATTGGTCAGGCATTATGGGTTTGTTGTTTTTCCTACTGAAGGCCATCAAGAACATGTCCAAATTTTGTGGCTATCACATTAATCAAAGGGAAACAAAATCCAAGGACAAGAAGCTAAACAGATGTTATAAGAATGTGAGGCAGGGGCTGTAAAATGCAGAGAAGAAAAAGGATCAGTCCGGTTTGATTTGTAAGGTTGGTTTGTTTAGAGCACACCAACACTGGATTCTGGCAGTAAAAAGCTTCTCACCTGTTCCCTGGGAGGATGTAAATGGACTTTATGATAAATTTATATCTCTGCACTGCTTCCTGCTCTATCCACTGGATCTTTACTCAGCAGCAGCTACTGCAAGTACCAGTGTGTGCCTGCTCCACCTTTAATTCTCCAAACTCATGAGCAGTGCACAGGAAAGAATGAGAAAAACAAAAAGGGCCCTTGACACCTTCATTCCTTCAGAAACAACACAATGTGAGACCTTCTGTCTGAGCAACTCATAGTGCCATCAGAGATCAGAATTCATCCTGCCAATGCCAGTAGCAGAGGAGTCAACATCCAAGTTCCAAAGGGCAACTGACCCAGAATGGAGACCTTGCTCAGGAACTCTTCGTACATCTTCCGCTTCCTCAGAGTGCTGCCCTGTTATTACAGGAGAGAGAAAAAGGAGGCAGAACGTTACATAAAGTATTTTTGTGATTTCTTCCTACAGATGCTTTTTTTTTCTTTTCCCTTCCCTTCCAAATCTTAAGCATAGCCAGCGTAAACAGCCCCAGGCAAACATTTCCCCATAAAATGTCTGGGCAAGTTGTATTGCTGATAAGCAAAGACAGAAGGACTCAAATTCAATCCTGCTGTAATTTCACTGACTTTACTGGTGTTACTGGACACTGCAGATGAATTGTATCCATTTACAGGCATTCATTTTAAAGCCTGAACTTCATCAATTGTTTAGCTAACTCAATATATATCTCGTTGCCAATGAGGCTCTTTGCAATTACAAAGTAGGATAAAACTTAAAATGTCTCCCTCATGGTTCCCATCCTTATAGGTGAAAAACTCTTTAATGCCAAATTTGTTTGTCTTTAAACCTGGTTAATATTCTGTACAGTGCTGTGTCTATTGTTATGCTGAGCAATCCATTCATATTATTATTTTAACAAGATTTAAGCATTTGGGGGCAGACAATCCATCAATGTATGTGCAGCCAACAGCACAGTCATTCCCACTCTACTAAGATTTTGTTGTGTGATAAATTTCTAAGACAAGTTCTCCTTACACGGTGTTTGATCAGCAAGAGAGAAACCACAAGTCTCTGTTCCAGCACGCATTTTTGAAGGTGATTCATGTAGGAATAATTATGATGAAATTTTACCAGCACAAAAATAATGAATGCATCCTTAATTCCTTCTGCAGTGACACAAAAGACTCGTAAAGAAGTTCTTCCCAGGTACCAAAGAGGAACTCCAGGGCCTGCCTTGGAGCAGGCAGTTTGTTCCACACTGGTGACACCCCAAATCACTCCTGCCAAGACAGATTTCCTGGGGATGTCAAAGGCTGCCTGGTGCCTCCTACTCAAATCTACAAGGCACAACACAAGGATGATACATTGATCTCCTCAAGAAAAGGAAAACAAAGATGCCATTTATTCATAGACTAGACGGAGAGGATGTAAGCAAATGTCAGTGTCTGCCACAGAAAAAGCCATTTCTCTAATCCTCCTCCTCCAAGTGACCACCTGTGAGTGCTGGGAAAGTGGGGCTAGAGAAGGGCAAAGGAGAAGAAACATTTGCCCTCTGGTGTGAAAGCATTCAGAAGCGTTTTGGGTATGAAAATGGGAATGGCTGGTGTATTCAAGGGCACTGATAAAACTAAGAATTAAACATCATCCCTCTTCCTACACATGCTGGGCAAAGCACCGCGAATCCTTCCAGCAGCATCAACAAGCTTTGGCTCCAGCCTGGCACCACAGCACCAGCTGGACTGCCAGGTGCTCTCCTCTGGGGACAGCTCCTGTCCTGGGGTCACCCCTGCCCCAAACAGCCCCAGCCCCAGCAGGAGCTGCCCCTGCTCCCAGGTAGCTGTGGCTCAGCAGCAGCAGCACCCTGGGCTGGTGATGACAGCTCTGCTCAGCGATAGCATCGCTAACCCTGGGCTGACCCCTCTGTCTGACAACCTTGGTTCCCAACCTCGGGGGGCCCCGGCAGCATTTGAAGTGCCAGAAAAGAAAAAAAGTAGAGAGCTTCAAACACAGGAGGCTCTGAGAACCACGCCAGCTTCTGACAGCTCGCTGGGAGACAAAGAATGGAAAACTGGACACTGTGCAGTTGTTGCTTCCCTCCCTACAATCGAGTGGAAAGGAGAGCAGCAAAATTGACAGCTGTGGAAAACCAGATTGGTGGTTTAGTCTGATGGGCTGGGACACCCAGGGACAGATGTGGAAAATGCTTTTTAAACGACTTGTGGACACAGATGAATTTTAAGAAGCAGTAATCAGTAGCCATAAGTGATGCCTGACCACGACTTTGAGTATTTAGAGAGACAGACAAGACCCAGGAAGGTGGGAATTGCAGCCATCCCACCTGGCCCAGAGAGGCAGAGCCCACCATTTCCTCCAGGAGCACAGGTGTGCTATGCCTTGTCTAAACTAAGCCAGGGCAGCAGTACAGAATCCACAGCAAAGACAAGTGCAAAACCAAAACTGAAGTGGAAATAATTACAGCAATTTCATGACTATAAGGCACACCAGATTATAAGGCGCACCTCCAGGTTGTCGGCAAATGTCCGAACTCTGTCCATATATAAGGCACACCGGACTATAAGGCGCACTATTTTTTTAAATTTTTTTTTTTGCAGCAAGGATCAGTGCACAACAAAGTAACGAATTAGTAACAGAATCACATGATGGCGGGGTTTACTGGCAGGTGGTCAATTTGCAAACATTTTTCATGGATCAGCGCAGCCTTTAAACGCAGCCCCAGGCTGCCGCCGTGGCTCACACTTCCAGGTTGGCAATTTCCAAACTCTGTCCATATAAAAGGCGCACTGGATTATAAGGTGCACTTCCAGGTTTCGATCAAAATTTTAGTCAAAGGGGTGTGCCTTATAGTCGTGAAATTACTGTAATTAAATTATCTGTTACGATTTTTTGATTGTCATAGTATCTAGAACCCCTCTTAATGCACAGCTACACTGACTTAGATGTCTCCTGTCTCAGAATGATCCCACAGGGGTAAGGGCCAGGGAAGAACTAGTGACTGGGGCTCAGGGCTGCTGTTCTCAGCAATGCACTGAAACCCAGGGTGACCCAGCTGGTGGCTCCTGACTCATCCTGCAGGATGGCTCCATCCAGCCCTGTTCCCTCACTCCTCGGAGCCTCTGGGGTGGCAGGAGCCGCTCCACAGCAGAGCTTCACCTCAGGGTGCCCAGGAAGGCACAGGAGCTTTCTCTGCTTTTTCAGAGCATATGAGGCTGGATCCAGGTTGGCACAACCAGATTCCAAATTCAGTTGCAGGTAGGAGAAGCCTGGCTCACCCTTCTGCACACTGTTTTTTGTTGAGTGTGTTTTCCTGCTGCAGCTCTCATGAGCAGAGTGAGGGGAAGGATTTTGAGAGATCAGTATTGTAGAGCAAGCTAAAAACAACCCAGCAGTAGAATTACAGCCAACCAACCATGTGTTTATTTTCTTTGGTATTAACCATCTTTTCTCCCATGAAGTGCAGGGAGAACATAGAATCAGAGGATCACAGAGTGGCTTGAGTTGGAAGGGACCTTAAAGATCATCTAGTTTCTTCTCACCTTCTTTGGCCAGCCTGATACTCCTCTCATCATCTCCTAGGCATAGTGTCACCTCTGATTTCTGATGTCCTTTTTACACTTGTTTTACTTAGTTGCTTTACCCAAACTGCTGGGGCCACGGGTAAGAACAGCACCACAATCTCCTCTCCTACCCTTCAGGTACCTTCTGCAGAAGTGCCAACCTGTGCATTGCCTGGCACAGGTGCTGAGTTTGTCCTCATGCAATATTTTTAAGGATCTTCTAGAAGCAGCAGCAATTAAGACAGTACCAACATTTACATGAGATGCTGAAAATTCACTAGAGCAGGAAAATAACAAGGAAGGATTTGGAGACATTAGAAATGGGACTAGAAAATAATAGAATGAGCACCCATTTAGAAAATACAAGTAATAAAAAAAATATCCGAAGCAGAGATGCTTGAGATACAGGAGACCTGCAAGTTGTAAAGCTGAAAGAGATTCATAGACAGGAGGTGAGACCTGCATCATACTGCAACAAGAACACAGCCAAGGCTATTTTGGTCTGCACAGGCAAAGATATCATCCAGGAATGAAGTTTAGAGGCTCCATCTCCGTGGCTCAGATGTGACGGCGCCTGGTGTGCTACATTCTGTCTCAGTCCCTCTCCTCCAGAAATGTGCTCCCAAATCCAGCAGAGCCTGAAGAAATGCTAACACACTTGGGGAGAGCTGATAAGGAAGGAGCAAAACAAATCCAGCCTGTATTTGTTGGCTCAGCACTGGGATCATAGGTATGTCATCCTCATAGCTAGCACGCACTGTGGCAGGGGTTGTAAGGAGACAGTGATAATTATCTACAGACACATGACAGAAAGAGAGGGCAATTCAGTACAGCATAACTTGACATAACTCAAAGTAATGGGAGAAAATGAAGAAAATCTAATTTAAGATCAATATCAAAAAAGTTTTCCAATGAAGGAATTATTCTCTCGCAGAAGAGTTTCCCAAGGGAAGCGCTAGAAATCTTAGAGCTTAAGCCAGATAAAAACAATAGTAAATGTACATGAATAATTCTGCACTGGCAGTGTTCTTGATGGCATGTTTTAAAAATTCTTTATTAATTCTGGATTTTTCTAACCTATTAATATCTTATTTCAATAGTCTCTGCTTCTCCCTCTCCCCCCTCTCCTTTGTTCACTTTCTCCCTGGTTCTGAGCTGTCAGGCACAAGCTCATCTCTTTAAAGGCAGTGGTTCCCATTAACTACAAAGCCTCATTAATATTCTAAGCTGCAGTGCTCCTCCCTGAGACAGTCCCAAGGAGGAACAAGATCACTCTCATTTGTCAAATTGACACAGAAAAGGCCTCAAAGCCATTTTTAGGACCATTTAATGTTGCAAGGCCTAGGCTTAGCTTAAGTAATACACAGGCTGGGGAAAATGAACACCCCAGAGATTGTAACAGGTCCTGTTGAGTTGCTATTCAGAATCTGCTTCACCTCATTCCCAACTGCCCTTTCCCTGTTTTCTTCCATTTTATCTTTTCATTCCTCCAGTACAATCTTTCTTTGTCTTTGTGTCTTGTTTGATTCATTTTCTCAAGTGGAGCTGATTGAGTCCTTCCTAGAAATCCCCATCCTCAGTAAGAGGCCAAACAAATGTCTACCAAGAGGCGAAGCATGACTCAAGTTTCAAAGAAAGAGTTTTCCTGGCAGGAGGTGCTGGAATGGACTTCAGGACTGCACAGCCCCATTTAATCCCCGATTGAGCAGTTCCTGAGTGATGCTTTGGGTGCACATTGAAGAAAGAGCCCCTGTGCATTCTGGCCATGGGTACAAGCAGCCCACACGGTCCTGGGGCTCGGTGCCACACATGTCAGGTGCATTGCAGCCTTTGGGGGTGCTTTATGCTTTGGTTACCACACCACCTGCATTTTATGGCAACCCAAAATCCTCCTGACTTTATTTTATCCCAGCTGAAAAAAAACCCTACTTGCTAAAGATTTTTTTATCGGATGCAAAGCTTTAAAAAGACAGTAGAAGAAACCCAAAATAGCATAAATAAAATAAAGTATAGCATTAGGAACTGGCTATCCTTGATTTGCCACAACTTACAAACCAATGCTATGACTCACTTTCTGTGAGCAGTTTGCCAAATAGGCCAAATGTATTGAATCCCACACAACTCCTCTCTCAGAGACAGGTAACTAGCCATGGAAACTAGAGGGTAGTTATATTAGCCCGGGCCAAGTCATCCTAAAGAAGAAATTGCAAGAAATTAATACTTCAAATTTTCTCAGTCTGGGAACAGAATTGTCTAGGGGATCAATCTGATGTTGTGATACAGACATTTGCTTCTCTGGTATTTGTGGTATTTGCTATATTTAGAATACAAATATTGTACTACCCTGGGATGTTCCCCATTCCATGATGCTCTCAAATCCAAATTGCAAAGAAGAGGGCAGCAACTGAATTCCATGAGAAGCCTATGGCAGAAAAAAAATCCTTTGCTCTCTCCCAGAAGAATGTAAGTAAATAAATGTTGGATATATACACAAGTGTATATGTCTGTGGCCATGTGCACACACACAGAGAACATATACATAAAAGAATTTGCAACAGAGTGAAAAGTATGTAACTCAGCAGAGACGATTCTATGAAATAAATGGAACACATGGACAGATAATTTGTGAGGGTTGAAGTGGTTTTTTGTACTCCATCTAATACAATGAATTTCATGGTGTAATACTTTGTCAAGGACTGCAGTGAAAGCCAAGCAGTTTCACTGCACTTTCTGACAAAAAGACCTATCCTAACATTTACAATCATCACAGCTGCTACAACAAACTTGAATGTGACCTTCAAGCCATCAGGATACCTAAGCTGAGACAATGGAATATAAAGAAATATATCTGTTTCAACAAACTTCCTCTGGGACAGGCTAAATAATAAATGGATGACAACTGTAACTAAAAGCCAGCAGGAACTTTCTGCATCAGGCTTTGTCCATCCATAAAAAGGAAACCCCAAACTGCAAACCTCCTGAGATGCATTTTGCTCATACCATAAACCAGTCAGGATCAATGAGACACGTCCATGGGGAAAATGGCACTAAGCAGAAATAAAAACAAGAAATTATTAAATGCAAAGCAAAGGACCAAAATAGTGCCTGCAAGAAGAAATGAGGTGGAGAGTCAAGTGTCTCATGACAGGATAAAATCTTTTTGGCAAGTGTGGATCTGAAGGCATGATTTGCAAATAAATATTTACAACACAAATAAAATTTCAACACTTGACTGAGAAAACACGGGGCTGGTCATGGCAGGGAAGGAATGCAGACGAGAGAAATAACTATCTGGGGTTATGGAGGGGCTTTATCTGACTACAGCAAAGATCTTTGGCAGAAAAAGGTCATTTATTCCTTGGACAAAAGGATTTGCAACCAGAAAATAAGAAAAGAGAAACCTGCTTGCTCCAAAGTTTCGAAACCATCTTAAATTATACATTTCAAAAGGTACCCTAAGCATTACCACTCCTCATTTAAAGGCAGAAGCATTTCTGTGTTCAAATACCCAGTTAGAGGCAGGGAACCACATTTCTGGGAGTTGAGAGGCAGCTACTGCCCCACTTGAACTGAGCACAGCCAAAGCAGCCCCATAATGGTGGAGTGAGCTTCAAGTATGAAATGCAGCCACTGAAACATGATGTAATTAATTCTTAGGCTAGAGGAAATGTGCAGAGAGCCACTGTAGCCTGCCCTCACACGACTGCACAAAGACAGGTGTCTCATTTCACCTGCAGCAATAAAATTATCCACCCTGCACCTACAAAGAAATGGGAAGATGACAGGACTCGTTCAGTGTGGACGGGTAAATTGCATCCACCATGGACTGCATTTAAAATCAGACATTTTCTATACCTGCAGCAAATAATTTACCATGAAATGTTTCCTATCTGAGTACTGGGAATACTACAATAAAGCTGTCTGGGTACCTAACCCAGCGCAACAGGCCAACAATTTTTAGTGGCCTCAACTGTGAAAAAGCCACAAGAAGCAAGAGAGGCAGAGAAATAAATCTATGTTAATCAAAAGGTCTCATTGACTGCAGAAACTGAGCTTGCTAGGTAAGGTACAGCAGGCACTGGTCCAGAGAACATGTGAATTAATTTGAAAAGCACTTAGCACTACCCTAGAGTCAAACAGAAGTACAACCATAATATTCAGCTTGTATGTACAACCAAAACTAGCATTAAAAACACAGTCTTTTCCACTTGGGACTTTAAATCCTTTTAGCAAAGTCCTGTCTCTGCATCAAATATTAATCTTCTGAAGTGTGCTATCAGATGGTAATGGGCACATGACCAAACCTGGCAGCTCACAGGGCTGGCTGATTTTAGGTACCTCTAGTTCTGAAATCACCTCCAGGCTGCAAAGGCTGTGAACTTGTCCCTTCAATTCCTTACCACAAGTTCACAGGCAGCTGCAGAAAATTCTGCTTAAAAAGCCAAGGAATATGAGCCTTGTCCTGGCATTTATTTCCCTCCTACATTCCTTCACTTTTGAATTTTGGATTCCTCCTTGTAGCTGGCAGGTTCATCACACCAATTATCCCAGACAGCCCTCCATGCCTCCTTGGAGAGTATGGGACAAATAAGTTGGATGTGGCTCTTCTATCTCTTTAGAAACTCTCCTGCTCTGTGTTTTGGAAGTACCTCTGCCTGCTTGCCTGCACTGGGAATCTTTCAAAACTATTCATCCTGCTTATCCACAAGAGAGAAGACAAAACATTTTTAATAATTATTCCTCTATTTCATCTTGGAGCCATCAGGCTGAATATTTGGGGATGGAATAAATTTCCATCAGCTGTACTCTCCTAAATGCCAGTGTGATGTTTGTTTATGTGACACTGAACTCAGCCCATGAAATAGGGAGGGAACACCAGCAGGGCTCACACAGACACCCAACAGTCATCACACAGGGTAAACAAAGATCACTTTTACACTGCTGCTTAAGAATTAATCATGTAAGGGTAAAATCTACTCAGTTCCTTTGCTGTTTTTTCTGTTTTCTACAACACCCACAGGAAATACAGATGATCTAAAAATCGTTAATCTGAGAGCACAGTGTCATTTCCTTCAGATCAGAATGGAACAATGCAGCTTTTAGTGAAAAAGCCTATTGAGAAGTAAGCTTTACATAGAGTAATGTCTGTTAATTATCAAAAAGAGAGGAATATTTTATGGAGAAGGAAGATATGTGCATGAACATTGGAAACAAACTCATAAAAAAGTTATGACTTTGCTGAAGTTAATTATCTGTCAAAGTTTCCATTATAAACTCACCAGTGAAGAACCAACAGCAAATCCATAAGCTAGCACACACCCCAGGTGCCACAAAGGTCTGCAGAGCTCTGCTGCAGGGATGAGGGAGTTTGAAAGGAGCAGAGCAATGAATCATTAGCAGCTACAGCCCCATGGTATGTGTGGCTGGGTGCTGCCTAACAAAGATGGAGGGCACAGTCCAAGCAAGACTTTTTATTATTTTAGTGGAGCTGGATTTACTTTCTATCACCTGCCTTGAGGAATGTAATACAAGATCAGACAAAGACTTCACAGGCAAGGGGTGCTGCTGAGAGATATTTCCAGGCTGACGATAAGGAGAGGATTTGCATAGCTTTGGTGGGTAACAGAGGCCTCCTGAGGTTTTCATTCACAGAGCAGTTATGCATAATGTTTCTCAATTGCATTTCTGACTCAGCGCCTTTCTGCTGAATGCTGTCCCCTTTTCTTTCAGCTCCCTTCATTCAGTTACTCAGAGATTTTGACATGGCTCTCTTTCATGTGGAAGCACTCTGAGCTGCAAAGGAAGGTGAGTAACCCCAGCTGCATGGGGCAGCCCTTGCCCATACACTCACCATCAGGATGCGTCTGTAGCTGTCTCTGTCGATGCCCCAGAGCTTCAGGTCTGTCTTGGCCTTGACAGTGGCAGCGCGGGGGGTCCCATAGATCAGCGCCAGCTCCCCAAAACTGCCGCCTTCTCCAATGCTGGTCACCCACTCCCCGTTGACATACACCTACCACAGCAAAGACAAAAGAAGAAAAAGCAGTTTGTGACTTAGTCGGAGTTTTAACTGCCAATTACCTCAAAGGCCGTTAGCAATTTCCTTTCTAGCTGTCAATGTTGGGGACACAGAAGGAAAACAAGAGTGTGACACCTCCAACAGTTGGTCCCCGAAGAGGATGTCTTGGGTTACAGTACAGGATGTGATAAAAGGTATCTATT
>VRYO01002014.1:5694770-5709008 GCA_009812075.1 Sialia sialis | reverse complement strand
TTTTTTGTGAGACAATCAGGAGAAATGGATGAATAAAATGAGGCTTGTAACACAGTAAGAATGTGTGAACATTTCTAAAGTCTATTAGTTCATTGCAAAATTGCCAGATAAAGATAAGGATATCCTCTTTCTGAGGATTGCACTGGATGGTTTCATGGAGTTGGCTACACTACAGTAATCCATGTGTCCTCAGTAAAAAGTCTCAGGGATGGTGGGGAAAATCTAAATTCCAATGGGTTTTGGATCACATCCTGAATGTCAGCTGACATGCTACCCTTGACTCTTTTTCAGCACACCAAAAATACATGTGTATGTGTAGAGTACATGCTCTTCTGTTGAGCAACACAGATTTTCTTACCGCAGAAGGGTCTGAATCATAAGCAGGAAAATAAACTTATTCCAACACATATTTTTTAAGCAACATGGTGACATTTCTTGTTAAGGCAGTGTGCAGGATGTGACTGCAGCCCAGAGAGGGGAATTATGCTGGTAAAACTCGAGACTGAGCAAGTGAAGAATGGACATATAACATTTCACAGTCGTTATTTAGAGAGGATACTACTGAACTACTCAAAGACTCCTTAAAATTTGCTGTCTTACTTGACAAGACTGTACAAAACATGTTTGACATCTCACCTTAAACAGTTTATGCAAATGGTCATTCCTCCACCCTAAGGGTGTCAGGTTTAAAGTGCTCTGAGGTTAAACCAAATCACTGATCTGACAGTCTTGGGGCCCAGCACTCACTCCCCCAATAAAATGTCATTTTGAATATCAGTCTCTGAAAAAGAAAACACTTTGAGAATAAGTTGTGTTCTAGGAGAAAAACCATTGGACTTCATTCTCTGCAAAGGCCAAAGTCAACGCTGAACTTGCAAGTTTGTGAAGTGCACTGATGGCACACTACAAAGCCATCCTGCCCTTTAACAGAGTTCAGCTCCACTATAAATCCCTTTAAAATAGATTTTTTTAGAAAGAAGTGGAAAGGAAAGAAGTTCTGTTTGTAGGGTGTGGGAAGCAAAGCTATTTTAGGCTCAGAACAGCTTATGAAAGTCGATTTTATATGGCAGCAGCTCAGATGATCTCCCTATTTATCCTAAAAAATGCTGGCCTGAGGTTTTGGCTAAGCCAGTTTTAGGCATTTGTGAACTCTCACCAAAGTGGTAAGTACATAAATGAATTATTCCTAATTGTCACTTGACCTGCCAGTCACAGGTCCATAAGAGCTGGGACCTTCTCTCATGCAGCTGAAGAGGAAAAGCAGAAGTGCAGATGCCCAAATATGACCAAGCCATCAGGACCATCTATTTTCCACAGAGCAACAGTACTTTAGATTTCTATTATTTTCCATCATCTAATATGAACACTGCAGTTTCTGGGGGCTAGAGAATCAGACTATTTGGTTCATTTCATTATCTTTTTAGGAGGCAAATGGGCTGTGATATCCTTGGGCACTAACTGTGGGAGAAGTTGCAGTCACACAGCATCCAGTGCCACAGGAAAGAACCTGAGCCTCCCTCATCTTCTTGTTCTTTCTCTGGAGATGCAGAAATGAACCTGGCCATGAGCATTTTACCTTCATGAAAATCTA
This sequence comes from Sialia sialis, assembly GCA_009812075.1. Taxonomy (NCBI): domain Eukaryota; kingdom Metazoa; phylum Chordata; class Aves; order Passeriformes; family Turdidae; genus Sialia; species Sialia sialis. The sequence goes on along the minus strand of VRYO01002014.1, from coordinate 5,707,417 downwards.
TCTTTGAGTTTCACTGCACTGAATTTATCTTTAATATTGAGGATTCCAAGTTAACTTCTAGCATTTTCTTATTTTTTTGTGCTGCCACTTTGTGATCTGTGTGGACAATCTAATTTGTTCCAGGCATGGTTATTCTTATGTCTGAAGTCCCCTCCCTTGTATCTGTTTGTAATAATTTGTGCTTTGTGTCATGTCAAGCCTTAATATTTGTTATCCAGAAAGGAAGATGAGTTTTATTTATTCTTGGAAAAATGAACAAGCCTTAGACATGAAGGGTATTTTAATGTGGATAGTTTTCTCAAAGGCAGTATTTTATTTGTAAGTTTGAATTTGAACGTATGAGCTTGGAGACTGCCTTAAGAATCCTTAAAAGTTCAAGTTGAAAAACTCCAAACTTTAAAATGTTCTGCTTCAAATTTCAAAAGGCAACTTTCCAATATTAGAAAAAATCATTGATGATGGAAGAATTGAAACTAGAAGTAATGTATGGAATCTAACCATTAAATATAATATAGTTTTAAATATATATAGTTTTAAAATCCAACAGTATTCTCACATAAAACACTGTGTAATTTTCATCTTTGTATACACAAATTAGACAGTTTGTATCTACAAATAAGGGCTTCAGGAAGATTTGACCTATAATCAAGAGATAATTTTATCTATTGCCCACAATATTAATGTATAGCTTCACATAGAGATTTATACAGTAAATACAGAAATTTAAGGAAAAAACACTGGAAAGTTTTCATTTTGATTTTCACCATACTGCAGCTCGGCTGCTGTTGTCTTACAAGAAGAAAATCTGAGAATGCCTGTAGAGAAAATTGCTGTGACATTAAATAGAATAGGAAGTTGCTGGGTCTAAAAAAAAAATACATCTGTTGGAAAAGGGCAGTCAACGATGCTTTTTAAAGTAAAAAAATGTGAGGTTATGGGATTAAAATAACAAACAGGAAGTCACTTTATACTTAGAAATATGGATTAGAGATTTTTGCAAGTCATATTTTAGCAGGTACTTTCAACATCTTTACTGGAAACTATAATTTAAGTTCTGCCAGCTCCTTTTTGGCACACGCTCCCATTTGTCTGAGCAGGAAAGTTCCAGCAGACAAGTGACCTCTAAGACTTCAAAGTTTGTGCCATCATCCACCTCGTGTGCACTGTACCCATCTGCAGGGACAGGTCATGAGAGAAAATTCCCCTCAACCCTGATGTGCTAAGGAGGAAGAGTGTGACTGATAATATGATAACACCAGCTTTGGTCAAAGTGTACCTGGGTTATAGGATACAGTAGAAAAGAGGAAAAAAAAACACATGCCTTTCCCTTAGCCCACAGAAGAAAATGTACAGATATTTTATTCTGTGCTAACAGGGCTTGTTTATACTCTAAGAAAATGTAAGAGTTGAGAATGAAGTGCTATTATATAAAAAAAATATATTTTATGGTGCTTCTAATTTGACTCAGATTATTTTGTAAGGGAAAATTTTAGAAAGTTCTTACTTAGTCTTTGGGGTGCCTGTGCCAAAACTCGAACAAAAATTACTTTTACACTCTGCAGTTTTTAAACTCAAAACACCACACACTGATTTTGTTATTGTCACTTTGTTGGTAGTTTCTGTTTGGTTTTGGTTGCTTGGTTGATAGATTTTATTGGTGGGTTTTTTTTGTTTGTTTTGTCATGACTTTCTTCCATGGGTAGGGATTTTATTATGACACCTGTGACCTCCTTTACATCTGTGTATGGAAAATCGGGGTGCTTATCAGTCATGATGATCCCAGAGTACAGTAATTTCACGTGTGTAAGGCACACCCTTTTCACTAAAAATTTGATCAAAACCCGGAAGTACGCCTTATAATCCGGTGTGCCTTATATATGGACAAAGTTCAGAAATTTGCCAACCCAGAAGTGTGAACCGCGAGCCAAGCCAAGCTGAGCCGCGGCAGTCGCGAGAGCCGCAGCAGCTGGCACCGGGGGCGGGTGGGAGTGCCGGGGCCCGCGGCACGGGGAGGGCGCCTGGGGCTGCGTTTAAAGGCTGCGCCGATCCGTGAAAAATGTTTGCAAATTGAGCACCTGCCAGTAAACCCCGTGATCGCGCGATTCCATTAGTACTCCGCATAGATCCTCACTGCAAAAAAAAAGTGCGCCTTATAGTCCGGTGCACCTTATAGATGGACAAAGTTCGGAAATTTGCCCAAAACCCAGGAGTGCGCCTTATAGTCCGGTGTGCCTTATAGCTGTGAAATTACTGTAAATTGCTCCTTGAATCCACCATTCCTGGTATTCCTGCCACTCCCAGTATGTCAGGGAATGGCAGCAAGACCCTGGCCAGGGGTTAAAGCCTCTGTGCACGTGCCAACACCAGCTGAACCAGGCAGAGAATGGCTCGAGGCTCTGCGTCTCGGGGTCAATTGTCTCCACTCCAAGTCACTTTTTTTTCTTGGAGAAGCATGGAAGCATGCCAGAAAAGTATCTGGCAAGGCTTAAATGAACAGCAGCTCGCTTACTAGCAGCCTGGGGTTTCCTCGGACAACAAGGATCCCAGCAGCTCTGCCCAGAAAGTGGCAGAACTCTTCTGGGGAGCACCACATCTGGGGTGATGGAGCACGCCCAGGGGCTCTGCAAGCTGCTACCTTGCACAGGCAACTAACTCACCCTGCATGGTGTCCTGGCACAGAGTTTGTTCTGAGGGAAAACTGGGATCACCCCTGCATCTTCCCTGCACTGGCACAGAGTTAATTCTGAGGGAAAGATGGGATCATCTCCTGCATCTTCCCTGCACTGGTGCCCTGGCACAGATTTTGCTCAAGGGGAAAGATGAGATCACCTCCTGCATCTTCCCTGCCCTGGCACAGAGTTTGTTCTGAGAGAAAAGCTGGGATAACCTCCTGTATCTTTTCCAGCTACTGCAGGGAACTCCCAGCAGGTAGCTCCTGCATGAGCAGAAGCCTTGTGCCTTGCACAGCACCTTGCACTGGAATTCTGAGGATGTTTTGGCTGAAATTTTAGGAAAAGCTTAGGAAGGAGAAAGAAGCAAGCTGAGCAGTGGAAATGTGCATCAGGAGGCACCTCAGGGGATGCTGAGGTGGGGCAGCATGTGAGCTGGTCACAGAAGGGTTTGGACAGACACAGGCGGTCAGAAGCTGTGCTGGTCTCTGGACCAGCACAGTCCAGATTACATCTTTTAGTCTTATCAGAAGTATTTGACCCACAGGTGATGTCTGTACATGTCTCTGTAAGTGCCACAGTGACATTGTGGTGGATATGTCCATTTTAATCTGTCCTAGCAGCCATAGGCTGATTTTAGCGGAATAAGGAATGATAATACTCATGAAATCAAAGTTGCAATCTACTCAATGAAACCCTATTTTGTCACTGTTTTTAAAGAAGAATATGTGCATATAGAATATTAACTCTTCTGCAATTAATTGCAAGGATTTTGCAAACTGTTTTCTGTCATTCAGTCCCTCACTATCCCTGAGCTGAAAACTGGAGAAAGCTTTCCTGAAGGTGTTGAGAGAGGACAAATTATTTTTAAAGAGGATTAATCTATAACTTCAACATGTGCATTTGCGTGCTTGCTGGGCTGATTCAAAGCCAGGGAACTCATTTAGCTCCCTATCAGTCCCAAGCCAATTATTTTAAAACTAAATTTTAACACTGTTCTATAAATATTGCCCTTTTATTTTCTGGCCCTGTGGATGTGGCAGTGTTTGCTGTGGAGAGGGCTGTCTGATAGGAGCAGTGAGTCAGACGGATTTCCTGAGGAGCAACTTCCAGAGGCAGAGGCAGCATGTAAGGTTTCTCAATTCCCAACAATACCAATTAGATGGTCTCCTGACACAAACAGACCGCTAAAAGAAAATAACTTTCACTAAAATAACTCAGTGCCTCCTGCCTGGATTTAAAATAAATCACCTTCTTCTTTAAATATGCCAAACCAAGCTCATGTGGGCATCTGAAGAGCAAAGTTGCTAATGAGCTGGTCTGTCCTACCCAGCTACTGTGGATACATAAAATGTGTGTAGGAACTTGCAGCAGAACTGCAAAAGGGTGAGTTTCATACAGGAGAAAAATGATAGGAGGTGAATAGTTTATGATTTGGAAGGCAGATTCAGAAAGGAGCTTCTTTTCAAAGGCTTGCTGATTAAACCACTGCATACTCCTGTAAACATTTTGTGGTCTAACAGATCACTTTACACTTATAATAATCCTTGCTTTAGTAATATGCTGCATTGTTCTTATATTTGGACCTAATTTTAAAAGCAAATTAAGGTTTCTAAGATGAAACTCACTGCCTGAGGCTGTATCTCAATTTCTGGGGGGAAAAAAAGAAAACAAAAACAAACAACACATGAGCTAAGCTAACTGATTAAAGAAAATATTTTCCTTATGGTTGATCTGAACCCTCAGGTGCATTCCAGCATGGTGGCCTGCTCTGCCAGACTGCACACCTCCAGGTGTGGTTAGGGCTCTGAAGATAATGTCATTTGCTTGGTTTTGATACCATTTTCCTGCTTGGAATGGGCAAGTAAGTTAGGATGTAACACATGCCAAATCTAAAATTGCAAACAAATAACTTAACACAACAAAAGCAAAGTAATGGAACCAATCCTGTGAAATCTAGTTTGAGAAGAAAGGAGGCAGACCCACAGCACATGGCTGGCTCAAGCTCTCTGCCAAAGCACACACTTTTATTCTGTAGCTTCAAAATAAATATACTGCAAGAGCATACTTACATCCACCTCGCCTTGGTCAATCACATAGAAGTTGTCTCCCTCATCACCTGGAAGCAAAATACAAAAGGTGATTGTTTCCTGAAGGTCTGCCAAGCTATTCAATAGCTTCCTGTCCCTGTATTTAATCCTGTACATATTTGCACAGGTTTGTATACCAGATTACTTACAGAGAGATTAATTTTCTGAAACATCCTTGCTTATTTGCCTTCATAAATCAAAGTATCACTATGGTTTCTTGCTATTTATACCTTTCAATTGCATTAATTTATCTCTTTTGATTGATTCAATACTTCATTTAGGGTAAACACTGAAGAGGTTTTAATATAGCCCGAGGGCAATGAAGTCTTCCACAACGTGCTGCAGGCATGTAGGTAAGTTGCCAAGTGTGATAACTCTGATACAGCACAATGAGGTGTTGAATATTCCCAACAACCATAAAAATATTTTCCATCTCTAATTACTCTCAGCTTGCCTGTGCCACCCTTATGCATCCTGAGCTGGAGTTTACTTCCTGACTATCCTCAGTTAAGGAAGGCACACTTTTATTTTAAGTGCTGTTTATCTACATTTAACTGCAGCTTTTTGAGAGCCTGGAGATCCACCAGAGTGGGCCTCTCTGCATGTGTAGCAAGGCACCTGCATCCTGAACTTACCATATAACTGCACACTTGGAGGCCTTTGGAATATGGTTATTCTTCCCATTGAGCAAAGGGGATGAAACCTCAAATGGAGAGATGTGAACTTTAGGACCCCAGCAAAGAGAAAATGAAAAATGAAAGAAGAATTACCCTGTTGTATGACTGTTTCTCCTGCGATGTGTGTGACAGGAAACATGGCATCGAATATGTCACTGGGGAAAAAAAAGGAACATTTATTAATAAATCAGACTTATTTCTTATCTAGACCTATCTTCATTGTTTATTTAGCCTTTGTTAACAGATTTTGCAGAAAAAGGAAAGGAAAACATTAGCTGTAACTGGAAAGTGAACCCCTACTCGGCAAGAAATCAAAATAACTTGTTAGGCACAAGCTGTGGTTTCAAACTGAGACCATGACTTGGCGTGTGCTGTCTTGAAAGAACTCCTGAATTATATGGAGGGAGGCACCTCTTACAGCAGTGCACAGCCTGAGTACTGTGTTGTCTAAGCAGAGAGATTTCAGAATTTCAGCTGTGATGGGTTTGTGGCCCAGCAGTGACTGCCAGATGCCCAAACGGGAGCTCTCCTCTTCTGAACATCTGGCCTTGCATTTACAAGCAAAACCTGTTCCACAGTGCAGAGCACATTTGGAAAGGTAGTTGGCTCTAAATTAATGTAGCATAAGAGCTGGCAGGAGGTTGCACTCACAGTGCAGAACAGGCCAAACTCTGAAAATCTCAGCGAGTTACTTGTGAGAAGGGAATCCAAGCGATGCTACAGAAAGAGGGGAGCCGCAGAAGAGCCTGGTGCTCGTTAATCACGGCTGAATTACACACCTTTCCACGTCTCCAGCTCGCTGTCACATCGCCTTAAAAGGCCAGGCAGAGCAGTGGGGATGGGAACACACCCTGCACCAACACTTCGGGCAACGTGCCCAAACCAAGTCCTTTGTTTATTGAGGGAGACAGCAGGCTCCCTGGAGCCAGGGCTTCCTCTCCCCACATCACATTTTGGGGAACTTATTTTCAGAAGCATGAACCACATCGAGATGGGCGCTCCCCACCTCTCTTCCCCTTCCTATGCATCAGGCTCAAGGGCTAAAGGAAATAGCTCCCCACCAAAAACAAAAGGCAGCAAGAGGGGATTGTTAACTGCTCTCTTCCCTGGTCTGGCCTAGAATGGTCCATCCAGGGACCACTGACGACAGTGGAGAGATGGAACACTTCATCTGGAGTGGAGAAAGGACCTCACACACACAACTACACAAACAGGGAAGAAACCTAAAAGCTTCATCAAAATAGGCAAAGATCAGCCACCAAACCCATGAAGCCTATGCTACATTTCAATGCCTTATATGGGAAATGCATATTGTAAAATCCCATTATTAGCTTATTTCCTGTTCAACTGTTCCAGACTTTATTCAGGCTCAGTTCTAGGAAATGTTTCACTCCTAAGTTCAAATTGCTCATGTCTTTCCTCTTCATCAGTCTGAATGTTTTTGCTCAGGATCACAGCTCTGCGTCAGCACCACTTGTAGGAGAACTGGGAGATTTCAAACCAGGCACCTCCCGCAGCACCTGCAAGGGATGCTCAGCCCAAGGCCTATATATAACAACATGATATATTTTACTCCTGTTGTTTTCATCAGGCCCATTCCATGCTATTCCTACTCACATTCAGGAAACACTTCCACCATGGATACAAAGCCTGCTCTGAGACACCCAGGAGAAACTTCCTTGCCTCATTCTGAGCACCAATGCAGACCTACAACAAATTCTTTTGAAAAGTCTATGGATCTTATTGTTACATCCACTAAGCTCATTTTTTGTGATCGTACATAGGTTCAGCATTTCTCCTCTGCAAGGGATTTCTCTGCTGTCAGAAACCATCTGCCTGGTACAGACAGATCTCTGGAGCTGGTCCCTGTGCCAATGCTCCAGATGGAACTGGGAGCTGAGGTTCCAGCGGGATGGGGAAACTGCCCCACCACTGGGTGCCAAACTGGAACAGCCACCAAGGACTTCATGTCCACGAGGGAAGCCCAGTTGCTCATCAGCAGCTCTGGGACTGGGAATTCAGTGTGACAGAGGCTCCTTTGCCTCCCTCTGGTTTCACCTTGGCTGTGCTGGGGCTCCTCACCGAGCTCTGAGAACAGCTCTGCAGCCTGCAGAACATTTACTGAGGAAAAGACACTCTGTGAGGCACAGAGTCTTCAATGTGATACTGCCAAAAATAGGTACAACACAGAGAATATCAATAACCAAACCAAAATGTGCTGTTTGAGCAAACTTGGAAGCTTTTCCTATTTTTTTTAATATAGAAATACAGAGGAAATAACTACCCGCAGTTTCACCCTTTCATCCTTGCTTTAATCCCCTATTTTATTTATACCTTAACAATTGACTGTACAAACAGTGCCCAATAAATTATGTATAGCACTGCACCCTTCTCCAAAATGTTCCACATTTCTACATCACCTTTTAGTTTTATCAAAAAATAAACTCTTTAAAACTCAAAGACTAAACCTTTCAGCTGCCAGTGTAATGAACCCAAAGTCTATCAGCAGCAACAGCAGATTTACCCCAATACTCTGCTGTGTAGCAGAATATCAGTGTAAATATTCCAGTACCCCATATATGATGGGATGAAATCTCAATCTTATTTCAGTGAAGTCTTAATCTCATTAGACCAAGACTTGGATTTTTAGAGACTTTTGAAGGACATGTCATCAAAATTATTGTGAAGTACATATGAGCACAGAGACATGCAAGGCACCCAAAGTTATGGTGATGTTGATTTACAGCTCCAAAGTGAAACCAGGGCATGTCTTTGATATAAAGGTAAGCAACCAATAATATCACAACTGAAAACACACCATCATGTCCCTTTTCTGCTGGAGAATTGCTGCTCTTAATTGATATGGTTAGACCAAGATCTCTCACTGTGATTGAGTTGAAGTGTTTCTGCTTTTGGATGCTCAATTTGAGATTCATTAAACATCCTCAGATCTCCAATGATATGGATCAGCAGGCAGCCTCAAAGCTTCTCAGCCTTCAAGGCAGCCAAGAACTGGGCCTTTCAGAATGGCACCAAAGAAAACCACCCTTCTGGAAATTATCACCTCCTAAAGTACCAAATGCTGTAGGAAATCTGGCTTTCAGTTCCTTCAGACTAAGTATGGAATGAGTTTGGAAATTTTTATTCCCTCTATCTTCAGTGTCTGAAATAAAAAAAAAAGTCATGAGGATCAATATACCAATATACTTCAAAAATTTGAAGTATTTCTTCCTGAACCAAGCCAAACTCTGAAACTGCAAAAAACCAGACCTATTTTCCATCCCCCCATAAAGGTCTAATGCTGGCATATTCAGTTCAAGCCATGTGTTCCTGGGCCTGTACTATGTAGAGAAAACAAGCTTTAAATACTGAATAAATTGAGTAAGTGGTGCTTGCTAAAGGCATAAACAATACAGCTAAGGCCAAAAATATGGTCTGTTGTTTTTCCCTGTGCCACGCACTTGTTTATAAGACATCCAAAATCATTCTCTGGCCATTACAGCAAAAAACAGCCCTTACAAACACAGTGCTGCAAGCATCCCACCACCAAGCAGAGACTGCAACTGCAGCTCTGCAAAAGTAGGTGTATTTCTAGTGTTTGAAGGGCTTTTAAAATAATTAGGGCAAAACACATGCAAACACATTCCTAACAGCCATTTTTTTGTTTCCAAGCAGGTTTTATTCTAGTAAGCCAGAAAATCAGTGGTTAAGTCTTCAAACGTTGAACTACCATGATTTCATCTTCTGTCTGAGCTGCAGCACCAAGAACACAGCAGCCTCTGTCTCCTGCCCCTGCACTGCTGACACCGACCGTGCTCCACTGATATGGAAACAGTTTGATTTTTTGCCAGGGTTTTTATGATTGTGCTGTAAACGAGAACTGCTCAGAGGGATTTCTTTATTTTGTCGACCATGTATCGTTTGCCCTCTTTCCAGATGACTTATTCAGGTGATGGAGGAAGAAAATAGGGCACCAGTTCTGGTGTTCAAGCTGTTGTTTCACCAGGCTGCGACCAAGAGAGCTGCTCTGCACTCAGCATGTCCCAGGCTCAGCATCAGCACTTGGGCCCTTTTCCACCCTCTCCAAACCCAAAGATTTTGACAAGATTTGCTATTTTTTTAAACCTTCCTCACCTCCTCCCAGAGGATCTTTTTCTGGTTGCTCCTGACCCTTGGGAGCCAAGCATTTGTTCCAATCAGAAGGTAGCAAGGGCAGATTTTGGCTGTGTAGTTGCAGGTGGGACTGTTTGTACCTGCATATCCACGTTTAGATCCAAAAGGGGACAGCAGGACACCACCAAGATTTTCCAGGAGCATTTCTGCACCTTTAATTCTTTGCAACCTTTGGATAGTATCACTCAAAAACAAATCACAAGAAAAGATTGTGAGCAGCAGAGAACATACAGGGAGCAGTGAACTAATCCAGCAAAGAGAAACCAAGAAATGCGTTTAGACATGAAATCTCTATCTATTCAATCAAAAAATACCAGCTGTCTGCTTAGGGAATATCAAAATTTAGAAGACTTTTTTTTAAAAGGTCAAAGATATCAAAGGCTTGCAGCAAGTTTTAACACATAAAGTGTCTTCCATGAGTGTACATGGAATTGCAAACAGCTGCAATCAGATCTGGAATCACAGGGGCTGATACTCTGCTGTCTGGCATTTCTGATGACTCCTGGCCACCTGGCCAGGTTGAGCCAATTCTGATGCCAAGAAGTCAAGCTGCACTCAAACCAATGAGACTGCAGTTATTCAGACCAGAAAAGGATCTATCATGGTGATTGCAGAATCAATAGAATGAAACATTCTGCTGGTTTAATTCAGTAGCATTTTATGGACCCCATTTGCCAAGAAGCAAATGCTTGTGCTAAGAGGAAGCCAGTGGAGAAGGCAGGGCCAAGGGGGTTCTCTTTCTCACGAGAAAAAGTGAGTGATAAAAATAAATCATCTCATCTGCTTTTACACCGAGGCCTCTTGGAGTCGACGTAGAATAGGAGATAGAAAAAAAAAATGATGTGCACTCTGGGTAATATAGCACTGGCAATAGGCAACTGAGAAGAAGCTTGTTAAAACAAAACGAGAGAAAGAGAATTCCAAGCACTTTCAGAACCAGACCATGGCAATGGCCAAAATAGGGAAACTATGTAAGACAATTTATCAGTTTCACAATCAGATTTCTTTCCAGCCCTTGCTGTGCTGAATGCATTGCAGGGAAGGGAAAAATGGAAGAGACAAAATGTATACGTGTTAGGCAAAAATGGAAAATCCTCACTGTACCTGCAGGTTATAATTTGTCAAGAGTTCAATCAGAACAATTTCATTGTGCAGGCAGCCTCAGAAAGCTTTCAATGTTTGTGCTATGCAGTTTTTCCTTCTTTTGCTATCTCTCCAGCAAAACAAAGCCAGCCCTGTGTTGTTGAGGACAGCTTTAAAAGATATGGAGCTGTTCTGGCATAATTCAACAAAAGACACACAACATTTTCTCGGAATGAGGCTGCCCTAGCAGCAAGATTCAAGTATTTTAAACCTTCCCTACTTACATACCTTTAGAGTTTAGTAAACAGAGTTGATAGTAACCCCACCTCCTTTTAGCTGTAGCTTTGGGTGCTACTATCAGAGTACTATTTAAAGATTTCTAAAATGGGGGGATAGGAGGTGGGGATGTATGGGGTTTTTTTATGTATTTCTGAGATTTTCTTATGATTCATTTCCTGAAAAGACAACATCTTTCTAGCAACTGTTCTAACAACAGCTCCTCCTGCTCTGCAAGGATGAAGAGCACAAAATTTAAACCAGACTGGCTTCAATAAACATCTGTGTAGTGAGGGAATAAACACAGTACTTTACCACTGAATAAATTGCAAGGGTCTCTGCTATGTGTAAGTACAAGGCTCCCATCCATACTCCTTGTTCCTAGGAATGCTGCAACTCCTTGCTAATGTACAACGCTGGAACCACCAGGAACCATTATTATGATTTACAGACTACTGAGAATAAAAGCATTGCAACCAGGTAAAAGAAAAAAATTCCTTTTTAAAGGTATTTAAAATAAACAGCCCTGAGGTTACAATTGCTATAATCAAATATGTAGTGTGGCAGGCATGTACCTGAGAAAGAGTCAGTACTGAAGCCTTAACAAAAACATTACCCATCTGCTTCTGTTAATTTCCTGCTAGGGCAGCAACAAATTAATTATAGCAGCATCCAAAGTTATTAACAATTTAAAATATTTAATTACTTCATTATAATGGCTGATGATTAGTTATTACAACTGAGGCATTCATAGATTTTACAATAATGATCATATAAATTGGACATGAGAGGATATTGTGAATGGCAGGTTGACACTAAAGTCCATGTCTAATTCCATAACATGTATTAAGTCACACGTCCACATAGCTAACAGACACATGAAACAGAAAGAAATAAAAATTTATCATCTTCTATTTCTGTGAAGTATTTCCATTTTTACTGTTTTATGAAGTCCCTTTATAGGTTCATTAATTATTACAGCCAATGAACAGAGTACAGTTTTATGGGCAGAGCATCAATTCATTTTACAGGCTCTGTACATCTACGTGCCAATGGGTCACATCATCTCCCACATGTTAACAGCAGCTTCCAGAGAGAGTTTCTGCAGGGATCTTTGTCTGGAAAGCTGTCTGCCACGGACTACTGCAATAAGAGGTAAAATAGGGGACAGACAATGTGGCTCAAGGACAGGTCCAACCCCACACCCTGCTTTGGCCCCTTTTCCTCTCACCCATCCCTTCACTGAAGTCATTCTGCCAAGCCTTCCTTGTACCACACTTGTCCAAGAGGGCTTGGTGGAATGTAACTAAGATCCAGTCCTTGCCATCACCTCCACCCAACATCTCCCAGAGCTGAGGAAAGACCCAGGGCTCCTTTGGCTAGCCTCAGCTCCAGGCCATCACCACCAGCCCAAGAAACCCTGTGGCAGGGCAGTCACTGCTGCTGGGAGGCAGAGGAGGAGCACTGACATTGTGGATGTTCAGCCCCATCCCACCTGGTACCCAAAGGCAGCCTGAGGCATAGGACACCCCTTCGAGCAGCCCCAGCTCCCCAGAGCCTTCCACAGTACCCCAGTTCCACAGCTTTCAGTCTTTCACAGCACCCCAGTTCCACAGCTTTCAACATTTCCCAGTACCCCAGTTCCACACCTTTTAACATTTCACAGTATCCCAGTTCCA
>VRYO01002014.1:5680433-5693770 GCA_009812075.1 Sialia sialis | reverse complement strand
TGAGGTGGTCCCAGCCCGGCCGCAGACACGGGGGAGGCAGGGCAGCCTGAGTCAGAGCCCAGCTGGAGCAAATCCCACTCGTAATGCACGGAAAATATGCACTGGTGGAGGAATAGCTGCCCTTGTGTGAATAATTGCAGAGAGGCTGGGTCCCAACTTCCCATCACTAACAGCACTGCTCACCAGCACACTCTGTGCATACCAGGAGGCTTCAGGAGGAATTGGGCAACACAACTTTTCTCAGGAAAAAAAAACCAGTGTGCTGAAACTGAATATTCCTGTCAAAAGTGGCTGATGTAATTTCCCATTTTAAATGTTTCAAAAGTTTTGAAACTGTCTAATTGTTCTACTGTGATAACTCCAGAGTGTCTACTTTTCACAGTGAAATTACTTCAAAATAATATTGCTTAGTGAAAAGCTAAAATCAAAAGAAGGCATTGTTAAAATGGCAATTTCAGTTGAACATAATCAAATTTCTTCTCTTGTTTTCTGTGTGTGAGCATTCTCAAGATTTTCATCTTGGAGCTAGGATTCAAGATGAGGGATGAGTTTAAATGCCAAAAGAAAAACAAGCAAAACCAAAAGTCAATGAAATACACTTTCTAGTTTATAAAATGTACAAATATATACACACAGGTAAGAGAAACATAAATACTAATCTGCACAGGCTTCTTTCTGATTTAGTAGGTACAGCACAGTGCTCTTTCCTTAGCCTGCAGGTACTGGATCTAATGCAAAGACAGAGACATTTCTTGAGATAATTCACTGTAAAAACACAGCATTGCAGAAAGCACACTCTGCTGAAACTTTTATCTTGAGAAGTCCCCAAGTGCATCATTATTTGAAGCAGAAAAGGGGGCTGTAACGAAGCCAAAGATGTTATTTGTGTGCATGGGCATAGAGGTGACCCAGAAAAGGCTCAGCAAAACAAACCATGACAGACCACATGGGCCAAAGTCATGCCTGATGTCACTGAAATGAGATTGGTGTATTTGAGCTGACTGAACACAAGCATGGCCCTTCAAGTCCATACAAGTTTAGGATTTTTCATTTTCCCCACAATTAATTACTTTCTCAAAATTCTAGAAAAGCAATGGAGGATTCCATGCTGAAAAAATATCTTTACTTGAACCAATAAGTGTTTTAACTTAGTAACTGAAAGAAAAATTGCTGCTGTTTGGACTAAAACACCCCACTACAAGAATAATCATCATCCCCAAAACTAGGCTCTGTTGCTGCTAATACAAAGCAAATTCCACCAGTGATAAAGGGCGACCACAACAAAGTCCCCATATTTGTAGGATTTATTTCCTTCTGATACTTTTAAATCCCTTCACTCTTTAATTTCAAGCTCCCTCTTCTGGACTATCCCAATGAAGCTGGAGAGTCACTGCACTCCCCTTCAGGAGCCAGGTAATAAGCTGAGGAAGCCCTTGGCAAGTGGCACTGACAGGGGTGGGCACTGTGGCCCAGTCTCAGGGTTATTACAGCAGAAGTGACCTGAAAATATAACAGAATATGCTGGGATTTCAGGCTGCAGTTGGAAAAGCACCTCTTGGAGCAGATGAGTGTGATGTCCCTCAGGATCATGGAACACACATCCCTGAGGACATCCCTCTATAGGGATATAGGACATTATTTTCAACAGGAAACTGTAACAAATCATATTTCACACGTACATAAGGAAATAGAAAAACCATACTATGCACATTAAGTTACTGCTCAGACTCTGCAGTGAAGAGGAACATCTTCCTCCCAATACTAACAGCATTTTTTGTTTTGCCTTTAATACTGAGGACATTCTTTCATGAAAATGAAGTTATATTTTTTTTCATTTTCTTGCATTCCTATGATTAGAAAATTGTTGCCAGAAAAATTTTTATTCTAATAATTCACCCAATTTTCCCATTCAGAGCATGGTTACATACAAACTGTTGTGGCTGTAGAACTTGGACATGAAATTGATATTAATCCACTTAGTTTTTTCCCCCCATTCTCTGAAAGAATCACTTTTAACAGTTTCCTATAAATATGGGAAAATTAAATTGTATTTGATAATTACAATTGCTCCTTCAAATCATATCCTTACTGCTCCTACACACTTTTTTTATGCCTACAACTTGTGCACCTTGAGTGCCACAAGGCAGCACCTCTGCCTGGCAACTGTATCAGCACAAAAACAGATAAGAGCTATTAGGAATTAGACTAAAATCTTTACTCTTCCACACCTGGTGGTCCTTGCCATTACCATAAAAATCAGAATACTGCAAGGATGCTAAAGATGTTAAAGAATAACACAACCCTAAAGAAGGACGAGATTCTCAATGTAAGTGCAGTGAGAGGGGGTTTGTTCACATACAATAATTCAGTTTATCAGGAAATTCCTTGGGTAATTCTGATAATATCAATATTATCAGAACTGGGGAGCAGTGGGAGAGCATAGCCAAGCTCTCTGAGTTTCTGCTGCGAGTCAGGAACGTGTGCTGCAACTAATCCCAGAATGTTTGACACGTCTCCCCTGGCTGACAAGTCCAGAGCACAGGGCTGCAGCCATCTCCCACATCTAGCTTAATTAATTCCCATCCCTGTTGTGTGCTCCCACACCTGCAGATATCAAACAGCTGCCTATAATAAAAACATTTTAACCTGTGTTAGCAGATAGGATTCAATTTAGTGCATAATTGGATCAGTAAATGAAATCATTATAAAATAGCTGATAAAGGTTCTCTGCAATGAGTCAGAATGGTTTTTTAAAAGTGTGTAAATCTAGTGTTAAAGAGCTGATGAATAAAATTCACATCTAATGCAAAACCACATGTCCACAAGCACTTGCTTTTCTATTTGCATATCTATTATAGCTTTCAGACATGTGCAAACTCATACACCCACGCATTTTCCTTATGTTTTCCTTAAGTTCATCATTACTCCCCTTCATCTCTGATTCACAGCATTTCCGAGATAGAATCTTCTACAATAAAACCAACTGGAGATAAAATTTCCCCAGACAACAAATACTTCTTTTGTAGTTCTTAGTGAACTATCACAATTAAGCAGTTTCATTTTTTACAGCTCCACTATAATTCAAAGAAGGAGAAAATAGAGATTGATTAGATCAGACGAAACATGCATGTTTTCTTAAGTGGTCTGTGTTAGCAGGGCTCTGAAGGAAAAGGAGCTTTTTGAGCATGAAAAGCTTCAATCTGTAGATGCACAAACACAGACCTAAGGGCACGCTTTCTTCATACCTATGGAAATAAATTCAGATGTTACATTGCTTCATCCCATCTTTCTTATTAATTCTCTTTCCGAGTCCCCCCAACCTCTGCAATGCACATCAAAGACATCTTGGAGAGCCCAGCAATATCCCTGGCAGCAGCACCTGCTCCTTCCACCCTCCCAGCACCCATTCCCAGCAGTTCATTGTGCTTTTAAACCCAGCAGACTGCACTCACCTCTTCATTCCACACTCTGCCACCAACATCACAAAAATCACGAGTGTTCAATTCCGCAATGCAACCTGCACAGTGATAGCAGATCTGGAAATCTCAGCTATGCTGGGCTTCCATTAGCATAGCTGGGATGGGAGAGGGGGAAAAGCAGTATATGCCTTCCTGCATATCTGCAGTACATTTTTGGAATGCCTGGCTGAAAGGGGACATGAAGAATTCTCTGGGCAGGCTGGTGGGTCAGTGTTAGCCCAGACCTTTGTGGTCACTCTCGGTCCAAACCTCCAAACACCTCTGCTTGGCTCTGCTAAATCCACGTTTGCTTTCATGCTGCTATGGATTTGGAGCAATTTCTCAGCAGAAAGAATTGTATTTTATGGCGTTAAATAAAGCAGGACAAACCCAGCCCCAAAATAAATTGCAAAAATAAACCTGCAGGAGTACATTATCCCACAACTCACGCTGCCTCCTCCCAACTAAATAACCCTCCTGGTTTACAGATTTCTGTTTAATTTGGCCTCTGGCATGACAAAAAGGAATTTTTTGCCCATTTACACAACTCTATGAGGCAAAGGTTGACAACAGCCTGACTTGGAACCAGCCAAGTGCTGTCCCTTCTCCATCAGCTCTCCTGCACAACCCAGCTACTCTGTGGCTTGTAGCACACACATCCCCCTCCAAGACTTGATGTATCAGCAGCTATCATTGCTCTGAATCTTAAAATACTTAAAGCACCTTAAAATACTCTGTAAGCTGATTTAGGTTAGATTTAAAAAATAATTTAAAAAAAAATAGATTTTGCTGTTTAACCTCCAGTTTAAATAGATTTTTTTAATGTAGGGCAAGCAGGCTTTATCTCTGTTGATATGAAATTCCAAAATACAATAAAGAAATGAAGCAGAAATTTCTATACTAAAGCCCACTTAAAAATAAATCCAATTAAAGGGAATAAATAGGACAAGAGAACAACTAATTCCTTGTCTTTGCTTCTCTTCAAGGAATATTCATATAAATCCCTGGTTTGACATTTATGCTGTTTCATGTGACAGGGATCAGAATTCTCCATAGCACAATGTTTTTAAACCATTTACTGCAGCAGCACCTTTATAACGAATAATGGAAACCTCTCCACATGCACAGAGCATTTTCTATAGGCTCACAAAGGGTTTAACCCTGCAAGCTTTTATCCATGTGAACAGTCAGCACTCTAAGTTGGAATAAAAGGAGTAATTTAATGAAAAGGGGGTGGTAGAATCAGGGATTTGGAGTGAGAATGTTCTGGGATGAACATCTCTCTTATCTCTGCTGGTGAAGTGGTTTGTAATCACCAGTATTATATGTTTGCTTTGTGGTGCAGTGATAATAATAACAAGGAAAATCTTGAGCCTGGTGCCTGAATTAACTGCCCTGGAGCCTTCAGAGTGCTTTATTTTAAAGAGAGGATTTCACAACTCCTGGACCAAATCACAGCTCTCTTTACCTGTTCCTGTGGCCAGGGGAGGTGGGAAGAGGTCATAAGCATTTAGACTCACCTTGAATCTCACTTTTAGGGGGAGTACATCAGCCATGATGAACGGCTCAAGGTAACATGTATATGCAATTTTATATTGCATTTTTCTTGTATTTATATGCAATGTTCCTGCCTGAATACCCAGGCATGTGCTGAGGGATGACAGCCCAGAGATCCAGAGAGCAACACTCCTTTGGGATGCTTCACTGTGAATCGAGACTGAGAGGTCACCACACCAAATCAAATGCAATTAAAAAGGAAAACTTTAATAAGGACACTGCAGAGAAATTTCACTCGGTGAGGGTCAAAAGAGAGGGGAGGTGGAAAGCAGCAAAAAGTGCTTCTTAAATGGAGGAGATAAAGATGGCAGGAGATAAAAAGGTCAGACTAGGTGGTCTAAAGGTCCCTGTTAACCCTAAACTCAGTGACAGATACAGAAAAGCAAACACTTGATCCCAGAAAGATTTGCTCATACAAAGAATGTCTTGAAAAACTCCCAGAAAAGAAGCAGCAATCAAAGCAGTGCTTGGACCCTGGTAGTAGGTAAATACGTGATGAAGCACACAAATATCCACAGCTGCTCTGGGCCACATCCCTCCCCACTGAAACAGCAGCTTGCACTCGCATTCCTGAGATTCTCCTCAGAAAAACACTCTGCAACACCTCAACAGGAACATCAGAGGTTATTATTAAAATCTTACAGGAATAAGCAACTGAAAAATAAACTACTGATGTGCTATAGGATTGGTAACTCTAAGCTGACTTTAAAAAATAGATAATACATGCAAAGGTCACTAAAATATTTATATTAATGATGGAGCTGAACACTAAGCAGATATTGACTTCTGTTAAGGTGAACCTCAAGATTTATTGGCTTAAGAGGTAAACATTGACTGAGATAAATCCAAGGTCAATATTTACTACGAAGGACAATAAATCTTGGTGGCCCATGAAACATGAAATAAATAAATACATATGTATGTATACATTTATAGACACAAGCATATAGATATTTGCACAGATGATCATCAACTTCATCTTTTACAGCTTGTTCTCCTGATTATGCCAGAGAGAACCACTGAACAATTATGAAACAGTGCTAAGAGTCATCTATTTGTGCATGTTTGCATTGGTGATATCTTAGGGTGACATTTCTGCTTCTCCAGGTGACTCCTTTGCCCACTGAGCCAGGTGAAAACTTTCTCAGTCACAAAGGGAAGTCACAGCTGCCCTATTTCCATCTTACAGTGAGGACCCTTGCAGTCTGAATAATTATCAAGCTCTGGACTTATCAGCCAGGAAGATTTCTGATGGAGCACCTCTGAATCCACTGTGCCTCCTCTAAGGTCAAGTTTCTTCCCACGCAGGACAAGCTCAGGAGGGGAACACGTGGATATTCTGCAAGTGTTTTAACAAGAGGCACTTTTTCTGGAGTTGTGGTCAATTTTTTCTAAGCTCAGAACAAAGATGTATCAATCAAACTGAGCAAAATAAATAAATGAGAGCATTGGATGACTTTCAGAGTTATAGGCTTTTTTCCTTGAACTAGAAAAGCAAATAAATTTAACAGGGGTGCTGACAAAAGTAGACCTTCTTCCTCCAAACATTATACAAGATCTAAGCCAAAAGGAAACAGATGACTTTGTGTGTTTGTAGGAAGTGATTAGAGAAGATAGAACTTAATTTATTAAGATGGGAGATGGTGATTCTTTTGTTGACTTTTCAGGTCAAGTGTTAAAACCTCCTACAAATAAGGCAGTAGACTCACTACAACTGAGCCTTGGCGGGTCAGGGCATCAGGCTTTTTGATACTCAGGGTTTTTCTTGTTCTTTGGACAATTGTTTTGGAAAGCCAAGTGAGAGAAATCTGCAGACATTGCCTAGGCTTCCTGGTGGCCTCTTCTCTGCCCACTGCACCATTCTTGGTCTGGACCATGCTACACCTAAAGTCCCAATGCTGGACACTGCCCAAAGCCAACAGCATGACTTCTGAAGGGATGACAGAGCAGGCTAAAAAGAAATAAGGGAAAAAAAAGAAATAAAGGAGGAAAGAATGAAATTTAAAAAAAAAAAAATAGAGGAAGAAAAGACAGAAGAAAGTGTTTGAAAAGAAATATTTCATTTATCTGCCAGCCTGCCAAGTCCCAGGGAGGAATGTGGTGCTGTGCAGGCAGTGCTGGCCACTGGGTTTGCAGGAAGGAAGAGCAATTAGAAGCACTGGGCAGGAAAAGGCCTGTTAGCAGTCTTACCTTTAACTTAATCTTTAATCTCCTCCTATGCCTCCAACTTGTCACCACAGGCATTAATCACCTTGCAGGCCTTATAGCCAGCTCAGGCTCATTTGTATTATTTGTTTTAGTGGGCTCTCATGCCATCAGTTGGGCAGGGAGTGGATGGCTCTGCCCTTGTTTCCTGCTGGCTGCTCTGGTCCATCAAAGCCATGTGGTTTATTTTCACACAGGTTTCCTGAGGCTACAGCACAGCCACAGGTTTCAGTGATCATATCACAGCTGACCTCTGCAGACGGTACTCCAACATAATCCATGAAATATTATTGCTCCGAATATTTTAGAAGCCTCTGAACTCTCATTAACATGAACACTTTGTATTTCACTGAGTTTTATTAATGTTCTTAGTAATTCAAGGAATGGCAGAACGGCTGCACTCTTAAGAAGGATTTATTTCTTAGCTTGCAAAGAAAGGAAAAGCCATTTTCAACTATAGCAAAATTGGAACATGAAAAATAATAAACTGACAAGCAAAAGACAAAATGTCTTTGTACTCTGTCTGCTAAATCCAGATGAGATCTCGGGCTAAGTGTTCTCTCGACAGACAGAATCACTATATAAAA
Source organism: Sialia sialis (assembly GCA_009812075.1). NCBI lineage: Eukaryota > Metazoa > Chordata > Aves > Passeriformes > Turdidae > Sialia > Sialia sialis. The sequence goes on along the minus strand of VRYO01002014.1, from coordinate 5,685,963 downwards.
CTTATAGCCAAGATTTTTAGAATTAGAAGCCAAAAATCCACATTTATGGGTTTTCAGAAGAACTGATAATTTCTGAATAGTCCTGTTCAGGAAAAATACGATGCCAAAATAGGCTCAATTAGTTATGCACAACCTTGAAATGTTCAGCAAAAGGGCTCCTGTCTGCTTTGAGCAGAATCTGTGTCCAGAATAAAGAGATTTTGTTTCTTGCAAACTATTTACCCCTCTGAGGATGCTCTAAAAGGGGCTTTCAGTGAATGGTGATAACAATTACAATATTCAGAATATTTACATTTAATGTCACTTTCTCTTTGAAGTGGTGCCAAAAAATTCCCTTAAAATTGAGTTCTAAAAGCTACTGTGAAGATCCAACTATGAATTCTTAATGTAATACCATATATTTTTAATATGGTGAACTCATTTATATGCCAAAAAAATTTATATGGTTATTATTTCTCAGCATGCAAAATTATGAGGAAATAATGAGGAAAGTTTTGGAAGAGATTTTAAGAGAAGTAGTGACTCGGCGACCTGCTGGGGGAAAAAATGGAAAAGCATAAACCACTTTCAATTTCATTTGTTTTAATTAGAAATAGAGATTTCTAAAAAATATTGTGTATTCCACTGGGATTTTGAGGGGGAGACAGCCTGGGTGTTAATTTTCATGCAGTTGAAAACTAAATTTGTCAGACATCCCACAGTCTGAAATTCCCATAGTGAAAGGCTCAGGAAGGTATATTTTTCCTGATGTGGAATCAGGACTGCAGCACAAATGTCTGACCTTTTTTTAATCAACTCAGAAAAGACTGTATTAAAAGGCATTTTGTTCATCACCTGTGGTGTCCGTACATTGATGCCATCTCGAGGTAACCTGGGCAGCTGTAGATTCACCATTAGTCCAACCTCATGCAAGGTTTGAAAACAAATTTTTGAGTCAGGAATAATTAAAGTCAGAGGCGTAATTGGGAAATGAGGCACACTGGAATATCTGCTTTCTCCCTTTATTTGATAACTGATATTCTACAGAAAATAAATCAATCCATCCTTTAAGCAAGCAGGTTCAGCGCTAAGAGGCAAGCTGCTGGTTAAAATGGGAAAGTTGATTAGGAAGAAGAACTGTAATGTGTTCAAGGCAATAATTTAAGGTAGAATAGCAACAGTTGATGTTAGAAGTGGAAGAACAAACCCAGAGGTCATTTTGATAAGGATATTTCAAGGCCCAGTCCTGGCAGGTGGAGCTGCTGTGTTCGGATGGATTGCACAGAGGATGCTTTTGATGACTGAGGTAATAAAGTTGGGATGAAATTCAGCAATCTAACATGAAAGGCCACGCGTGTTGGCATTACAGTAACAATTTCTACTTTAATCTGAATTCATTAAACCACTGGCTAACTGCAAGCCACCCTTTTTACCCTTGGCTGGGAAGAAGGCAAACCCACCCTACATCAGTACAAACTGGGTCACTGACAAGTGAGAAAAGAATTGTTCATGTCATTATAAAAAGCACCTCTGTAAATGATCCCACTTCGATATTGGGCACAACTCTCATCAACTACATGCAAAAGAAACAGAGAAACAAGATGCATTTGATTCAAAAAAATTGCATGTAAAGGTATTCTGGGGTGATAAGGGTAAAGAAGAGTCTATCTTTTATAAAAGAGAATAAATCATTTACTGCAGTAAAATAAGTAAAGAACAGATATCATTTTAATTTGTAAGTACATAGGGATAAAAGGCAAGGGTTAGGCTGAACAACAGAGTCGAAAAGGAGGTACTTTAACTGATGAAACCATGAAAAATCAACACATATAAACATTTAGGCTGGAAGAGAGATGCTCTCTGCCATGGGAGAAGTAGTGTGCAGCAGCTTTCCAACAACTGCAGCCTGATAAACAGGAGAAAACAAAAACATCTTCATTTAGGTTATATGAGGAATCATATGACTGGGTTTTTATAGAGTTATCAGATGGCTGAACTCAGTGACTCAAGAGAGCCCTTTCAGATTGTATTTCCAAGGAAAGCAAAGAGATGTTTCCTAGCAGGACAACGAAGAGTAAAACAAGTGCATGATCACTGCTGGAGAAAAGTCACTGATTCCTGACAACCTATTCTTGTAACCCAGACAAAATAACTGGGAACCTCATCAGATCTGCTCCTCTCAACTCTTTAAAAGATGAGAGGCAGTGCCAAACACTCAGAACAATAACGTCTTGCCTTTCTAAACAAGCTTTAGTATCAGTGGATGGAAAGCAGAGCCTTGGACATCTGCTGAGCATGCCTTTGCGTTGGCACCAGTGCTCTCCCCTGGCTCACACAGAGGGTGACGGGGTCAGCAATGAGACATCTCCTTCTCCAAAAACAACTCCCAGTTCTGCCACTGGTGGCTTTCAGAATCCACCTCCTGCACTGCCTGAATCTGCCTTCTTTTGGAGTTTTTCAGGCATCCTCTAGGTTGCAATTGGAGGATTTAACTCAGGGCATGTGCTGAGCAGAGTTAGGCACTCTCAGGAGCTGAGTGGAGTTCAGGCTCTTGGCACAGCCATGGGTAATGCTCTGTGTCCTGGTACATACTGGGAACAGATTGTCTGAGTCTGCTGCAAGAATTTCATTGTTAAAGATGCAGCTTGGGACTGCTGTTCCCCCAAACATCCTTCGTCAGCCTTTAATCTCTCTGCTAATAAATGTTATTTTTACTCTGCTCTAGTCCTCTCCAAATTTTGCACATTCCTACCAGAGATACAGACAGCCTTTATCCAGACAAACATGCTGGACAGACAGGGAATGATTGGAAAAGATCAGTACCAGTGTGACAGCAAGAAAAAGGTGTCACCCCCAAATAATCCTATAATTCCCATAAATTCTGAATTTCCCCCCTACTCTTCCACCACAACACAACGTGGCACAGCCCAGCATCACGCTGGATGAAATGCAGAACAAACCAGTGCCACTTGCCACGAAGTGTTTCTTCAGCTTCCACTAATGGGATGATTAAACCAAAACAGAGGTGCAGATGAGCACAGCAACTGGTAAAGGCGCTGGGTGATTCAACCAAGCCCAGAGGGGAGGCAGATGTTTGGGTACTGGAATAAGCAGTGTGAGATCATTAACACCCAGCTGATGGATCACAAGGAAGGCAAAGGAAATCTCTGAGGTCTCCAGTTTCTTCCTTCCACCGGCCCGAAGGCCGGACAGAAATACGGGCATGTGTGAGGGAGTGTGAGCTATTTTAACAAAAACATTTCATCCATCCCTAAATATGGTCACAAGATTTTAGATACTTGGCTTACTCTTAAACAGTAAGATTCTGAATTATCTCCAACTGTGTAGGCTGTAAAAGAAAATGCATAAACCAGCAATCCTGCAAACTCCCTAGAAACGTATTCCCTGCCAGTTTTTTCTCTGTAGCTGTTATATTAATCAGTGTCTTAAGGAATTAGAATGCCCTGTGATTATATCTCTTTCAAACCTAATAAGCAATGCTTTGCAATTAACTTCAACTCACTCTCCTTAATGTCATTATCTATCATCTAGAGCTTTGAAACACACCAGAGAAAAATGCCAGAATTATGGCTCCATGTGTTTGGGCTGCACTTTCCTTCCAGCGAGCAGCAAACATCAGTATTTCAGTGGCATCTCAGTTACTCTCTTAAGATTTTTAACCCAAATGGAAAAAATGTGAAAAGATCAGCTGTTCTCAAAAATATAGCCAGAAAAACATATTCAGGGGATTTTGCCTGAATCAGAACTCAAATCATTTTCCAGAATCTGGCCCTGAACCAAAACTCAAGGGATCAGATCTCAGGCTTCAGTTTTATATCTTACCAGATAATTACACACAAGTTCCTCTTTCAAAGCAACTGAGATGCACAAGCGTGTGAGTGTGAACGTACACACAGCAAGTGTGACACTGGGGTGTAGTCAATGGATTTTATTTCTGTACTTGTAAATTTATATAGTCTCACAGAAACACCTCTCCTCATCTGCCATATGAAAGTGTGATATATATGGCATGAATGGTGCAAGGTATTATCAACATAAATTTGGAATAGTCAGGTTATTTATAAACAGCCTTTGCAGTATCGGATTTTAATTGACGAATGTTGATAAAAATGGAATTTATATTTCCTTTCAAGATTCATAGGCTACAATTTTTTTTTTCCCTGAAATTGAACAGATGCCAGAAATAAATCAGAAATTGCAAAGTGGAAGAGAGCTGTGAGGCAGCACGCCGAGGGCCGGGAGGAGAAGAAAAGTGGAAAATTACCAGAATGCAAACCCAATGGATTTAAGAGAAAAAGGCAGAGAAGCATCACTGTGAATTCCATGAGAATAGAGATGGGAAGAGAATAAAAGTTGACCAGAAATTATAATCAGTAGTGTGAGTCAGGAACTAAGAGCATTGTCTGAGTTAAACCCTGAGTTTTCAATAAAAATAACTGCAATATCCTACCAGCACCACATCTCCAAGAGCAGTTGATGGATTTTTTTCAAGCAACAAACAGAGCAAACACGGGTGAGTCTTGTCTAATCTCTCATTTGCATTTCAGAAAAGAAAACTGTTATAAAGTTGCTTTAATATATGTTTTTTAATTACGTTGATTTTTCATGCCTCTGTGACTGGAAAGCTGGGTCACTACCAAGAAGCTGAATCTGGGAGCAATGAACTAAAAAATACCAAGAAGACTAAAAGGAAAGATGGAAATTTTCAAAAATAACCACTAGGAAAAATTCTGGGTTTAAAGTCATACACTTGCAATCTATGCAAGGTTGCATTGATGCAATATTATACTCCTGCATTTTAAACCAATAAAAATGAGGAAAGGAAAAAGAAGACTCCAGTAATGGGGAAACATTAATTCAATCACATTAGAAATCTACTTGACTTTATGTGAAACTTCTAGTAACTATGAAAGGCAGCCAAGTTTAAACAACTCCCACAATTTGTAAAAGCTAATTAGCAATTTTCTGATTTAGTTTCACAAAAGAGCTATCTACTAGCACAATTTAATTCTCTCCAACCAATATTTTCTGCTGTTTTTCTCCCAGTCGACAGCTCCTTTACTTTGGCCGCCAGTTTAATATTGATTAATCCTCCTTCCTGCAGCAGCTCCCACTGACGTCCACAGAGCTCCTCCAGTTTATAAAAGCTTATTTGCAGAGATCAACTTTTGGGATCAGATACTCACTTTGTAATTTTATTCATCAGCCACAATAGCAAAGGATATCCAAAAAGTGTTCAACATAGATACTGGTTGCTTATCCTTCTTAAAAAAAGCCCAGAGCACAACAGGCAAAGAGCACCTTTTAAGAGCCAACTAATATTGAAATAAATACACTTCAGAAAGCCTTCCATGGTTTGCTTTTCACTGCCATTCATCTTTTTATGCTCTGGTGAATAGAGTTTCTATCAAGCTGCAGATCAGATCCTACAGCTGGATTCTCCTTTGCCCTGAGAGCTGAACAGTTAGATGTCATTGATAAAAATTGACTTACAGTAATTTCACAATTATAAGCCGCACCTGATTATAAG
>VRYO01002014.1:5649712-5679433 GCA_009812075.1 Sialia sialis | reverse complement strand
TAACTGTGGACTACCCATGCGCATCTGGAGTTCTACAGTGCTTGAAACTACTCGGGCCTTAGAGAAGGAGGTGCAGGGGATCTGCACAGGGAGTCAGATCAATGTGAAGCCCAGCAGGCAGTGACAGAGCTGTCACTGCTGTGAGCCCTGCAGTGATGCTGTCCCAGCAGGAGCAGTCTGTCCATCCCTGGCATCCCAAGCCCTCCTTCTGCCCCACAGCCTGGAGCCCCAGCACTGAACCTCCTGTTTTCTCACCCAAAGGGCTGCGATTCTCTCCCTTGCTTCACATTCCACACATTTTCACATGTGTAAAGGGAAAGCAGCTGTGCTGTATTTTTAGCTTAACTAGTTGAAAGGAAAAGCAAAGGAAGCTAAAATCAGAAGTATTATTTTGCACTATCGAGCGTATTAATGACGCCTTTCCAACCTCATCAACATTCCCATCGAAACTAACATGTTAATTTATATTCTTCATATAGTACTAATTATGTGTACAGCAGCATGATAGCCTGTACGAGGAGCTATCTCACTACACGAGATGAAAACATAATGTTCTGATTCTGACCTCGTGATGGGATACATAATTAATTACTCCAAAGAAGGCTGATTATAATGGGACTAAAATGTGGTTCTGAGAGATGCTTTGAATATCATGTAACTACAAAAGATGCTAAGTAGTTTTATTTAGAGGTGGTGCCAGTGATGCAAAGCTCATTTGAAAAGGCACAGGAGTAAGGCAGTTCTGACTGTACATCCCTCCAGTATTGCAAGGAAGGGATGTTTTCCTCTTTCAAAGAACTGGGAAGGAACACTACTGTGAACACTACCACTGCTTTTTCCACTCTGTTCTCCTTCAACTCTACTGTAACTGAAGTACTTTTATCTAATCAAATGCACAGACATGTCAACAAGAGCATTAAGAAAATTACACACATTATAAGGAAATTATACAGGAATTCTTTTCTATGAGGGTTTTGAGGCCCTGGCACAGGTTGCCCAGGGAAGCTGTGGCTGCCCATCCCTGGCAGTGTCCAAGGTTGGATGGAGCTTGGAGCAGCCTGGAATAGAGGAAGGTGTCTCTGCCCATGGCAGGGGGTTGGAGTAAAATGGTTTTTAAGGCCCCTTCCAACCTAAACCATTCTGTGATTCTATGATAGACTTCTCATGTAGTGAGGACAAATAAAGGTTAGAAACACTGATTTACAGATTTTTCCTACTAAAGAACAGACTGAATTCCATGCAATGTCTTGTACAGTCCCACTGTCTAGAAGGTCCAACAATATTTAGCTAAGAGTTAGAATAAGGTGCACTCCACAGGTGCATTAACTCCTTCAGCTCCAATGGTGGCCACCCACTCCAGGTACAGCAGTAGGAGCCTGTGCTCTGGGTACCTTCAGGCCTTTATGAAAGGATTTGTGAGCAGAAGAGAGTGTAAAAAGGGTTTCTATGTCTTACTGCTTTAGCTTAGACTTTCAGAGCACAAGGCAGCAATTTTTCAGCTGTGTTAGGGAGCAGCAGGGATGCCCAGCTTTGGGCAGCTCACACACTGCAGTGCTGCTCTGACACAAAATGGGCTTGGAAGTTGCATTTGCATCACCTGGGTTTTCCTCTTTTGCCTGTGCACAAACAAGCCCTTCCTCTCTCACAAGGCAGCACCTCCACAGAAAGATTTACATCCACACAGAATTTGGGGGAGTTTTAACATAAATACATATTTTGACAACTTTAAGCCTGGCCAGCTTGAAAATTCGGCTAAAGTGCTTTTAAGAAGTACTGCTGGTACATAATATATCATGGGGGCTTAGCTGAGACAAAGGTTTCATTAATAGCACACTTAAGAAATTCTGTTAGATGGGTGCAGATTTCAAATATCTATTAGACTCCCCTATAATCTCACATGTGTAAATAACAGGAACAGCCACAGAGATTTTGAAGCAGTTCCAGGATTAAACCAGATCAGCATCAAGTCCACAGAAGATTTCTCAGCCACAAAACTCCACCTCTACAAGGACCCTCAAAGTCAGTTGTAACACACTGTAGGAGCCAACAGGTAGAAGAGCTGAGACAAAATGCAATGAGCAAAGTGTGCAAGACACAACACATTTCTTGTGATAGTCTTGCTTTACACAAATCCCTGACCTGCTAAAGTAGATTTGTTTACGCACTGAAGTATAGGGCTTCGTTCCCTCACACACAATAAAAATTTCAGCTAATTTGTATAGTTGTGGTAATCTCAGTTTTAGCCTCCAGGGGTTAGGGTTGGGAAGCATGTTTTTTACTGCTTCTATTTCCTTTGTTACTTCGTATCTCTCGTTTTTAATAAGCTTGATCACAGTGACCCCAGGTGGCAGAGACAACCACGGCTGCTCTCAGAAGCTGAGCCAGACCTTCACATTTCATCAGGATGCTGAGAAGTCCCTGTGTCCCAGCCCAGAGTCCCCAGAATTAGCCCAGGACAGCTCAGACGCTGCCATGGCACTGGAGAGGGCTCATATGGGACAGGGAAATCAGAGGTTTCCATCTCAGAACCTCCGTTCCTTATTTATCCATGGAAGTCTCCCTAATAAATCTTTAACTTTGCCTGAGCCCAGCAGCACAAACTCCTGTATCTGGACTAATTCAAGCTCTGAGAAGCCCAGTGAGGGACTGGCACAGCCAGGCAGCTGCTTTGCCCCAACTCACAGCTCTGGATTATCAGCTTGCTCCACAGACATGCACAATGCTGCATATCAAAACAAGACACAGACCTAGATACGACAAAAAACATTAAGTATTTTCCAACACCTTGATTTTAATAGAACTTAGTCACCTTATTGCCTTTCTCAAGCCTCATCTGCCCCACTTTGCTGCTCCAACTGCCTCAACAGCTCCCTGGTTTTTCTTTTTATTGCCTGAAAAATGTCAGCTGAGGAAATTTGCATTTTGTGACCCATCATGTAAGACAGCACAAATAAAAGCATTACCAATGCAATACACAAAATTAACAGTGGGCAGACAACTTCCAGTAGCTTTTCTATCTTTACAAACCTGTGTTATTTCCCACTAGAAGGGATCAGTGAGTTTTCTCAGTTCTGGTGAGATCCACACTACAGCCATAACATTGGTAAGGCTTTGCTCGGAGCCTGTGCTCCAAAAGAGAAGAATGTACTTCACAGGTGATGTAAAAAAAAAATTAATTTAAGTACAAAGGGAAACTTTTCAAGCTGCTCACCAGAAGTCCTACTCATCAGAGCAAAATGTCCAACACTATTTATTACATGGTACTTGAATTTTGTCTCAATTAGCTATCGTGTACAGCCCTAACTTTAATTTTACATGTTTGAATTTTAATCTTGAGCCAAACCAGCTCTTCGGGAGGGAAGGACACACCAATGCCTTTCCCATTAGGTTGTTCAATGATTGCTGCTTGAGAGCTCTCTAATGGCAATGAAACTGTGCTGCCATTGCCAGAGGGTGTCACTACGGCACTGGAACAAAGCAACCAAACAAATAAAATATAAACAAGGAATGTGGAGAAACCTATCAGAAATAAGCTCTATGTAACCTTCACATGAACTGTTCATCAGCTTGCCCATGGGCTTTCAGAACACAGTTCTGGAGTCTGAGTAAAACATTACTCTGTATTTTCTCTTTTTTTCCTTTATCTCTGATGCTCTAATCTGATTTCTAACACTACATCTAGGAAGGAAGAAAGGAACTACCCATTAGAATTGTTTCCAGAATCTCCACCGTTCTCACATAATTTCACCTTGTTTTCCGTGAAAGCATCCTTTGAAAATGAAACTATTCTAAAAGCACATAGTTCACAGACACAATAACTGTATTTTTAAGGTAACTGTTGTCCCAGCAAATTGCTGCAAAAGAAATCTATGTCTTCTGACACAATGACACATAGCTCAGCTACAGTAATTTCATATCTATAAGGCGCACTGGATTATAAGGCGCACTTCCAGGTTGCCGGCAAATTTCTGAACTTTGTCCATATATAAGGCACACCAGACTATAAGGCACACTTTTTTTTTAAAAAAAAAGCGTAGATCCGCGCACAACAAAGTAACAAATTAGTAACGGAATCGTGCGATCGCGGGGTTTACTGGCAGGTGCTCAATTTGCAAACATTTTTCATGGATCGGCGCAGCCTTTAAACGCAGCCCCAGGTGCCCTCCCCGTGCCGCAGGCCCCGGCACTCCTGCCCGCTCCGGCTTGCGCTTCCAGGTTGGCAAATTTCTGAACTTTGTCCATATATAAGGCACACGGGCCTATAAGGCGCACTTCCGGGTTTCGATCAAAACTTCAGTCAAAAAGGTGTGCCTTATAGCTGTGAAATTACTGTAATTAAAAACAGCCAAATTGAGCACTTCAAAGTGATCTCGAGTGCTTGGTTAAAATCCTAAGCCAGAAGAGGAAGGAAGTCAAGGGGCCAAAGAGCACACAGTGAAGGACAGCACTCAGAAGGCAGTGAAATAACCCTGCAAGGCAAGGAAGTTTCCAAGGAGCACAGATTATTAAATTTATTGTCCAATCTACTTATGACTGGGAAATGGCAGGAGAGACATGACCATGAGCCTCTGTTAATGTGGTATTTGATGGCCAAGAATCCTGGTAGATGTGGGAATGCATGAACAGCTCAATCAGGAGGTGTGCAGGGGATCAGGCATTGCAGAGTGCTGGTAGCTGCTGCTCTGAGTGTGACTGGCAGTGTCAGAGGGTGGGGTGAGTGAAAAGCAGAGAATTAAGTCCCATATTACACAACACACTGCTGGAGCAACTGAGCAGCTTCATTTCAATTATATTTTGGTACCAGGGTAAACTGACTGATGTGTCTGAGGGTAGTTTTGATTAGGAAGGGCTGCTCCTGCAAAGTGTTCCAGAGCTCTTGTCAACCTGTCAAGGAATCAAACCTTGTGCTCTAATAATAGAACAATAATTTAATATTCTTGGAAATAAGTTCTAGTCAAAGCACAGGATTTATTAAATAAGAGAAGAAATATGACACATTTCATACCATTAAAGAACAGTAGGTAAACTTGGATCTGAAACACAGATTTTCATTTTTCACTTTTTCAAACCAAGTTTCTAAAACCAAAGGAAAATCTGCATGGATGTTGTAACCACATGGCAGAAAGCAGCTGTATGAGGAACATGGGTCAACTGCAGTGATTAAACTGTCAGGACTTGAAATCAGGGCACTGCTACAATATTTTAATATAGCAAATCCAGTCTATCATGGTGAAGGTTCAGTTGACTGTTCTGGGAATTATTAGGATGTCAAAAGGCCAAAGTCTATTTCTGGATACTGAAAAGTAATTCCCATTCACCTCATGCAATAATGATGTGCCTCTGGTAGGGAGAAGAACAAGCAACTCAAAGGCAGCAACAAAGTTTCCTTAAAAATCTTTTCAACAATAAATAATATAAGAAGAAATTAAATTCAGAATGTATGTAAATCTGTTGTTTTGTTTCTTTTCTTTCTCTCTGACTTTCACGACAAAGAGACCTCTCAGACTATCAGACATGAAAAATACAAAGATGTGGAAAACAGAGCTGGAATTTGGCTTAATGACAGCAGACTTGGTCTTTCATTGCAAATGCAGAGGGATGTCAGGAGGTCTAGCCTTCATGTGGAGCTTGTAGTAACTGCAAATATATAACAAGCTATCCGGACAGAAAAGTGTTTTCCTATTGATTAGAATTAAAGCTCTAGACTGAGCAGTTTATTCTGCTTACCTCAATTATCACATCTGGAAAATTTTTCAATTTGTGTCTCAGCCTTCATTCTAGGACATTCACTCATATGAGCAAAGAGCTTTCAAATCTTCTGGGGCCATGGTACGAATCTACTTTTTTCACATGGTTATATCCACAAGCAGAATAAACTAAGATCCTGCAAACAGTGATGATAATTGCCAGTCTATAAGTTACTCAGATGTGCAAGATCAGGACCTAGGAGTGCAGGACACGTGGAAATGGGTTAGATGTGATCAGGAAAAGAGTTTTTGTAAGAAGCCAAGCTGGGAAATACTGAAGAAAATGGTTTAGGAAGAAGCTGGAGGCAGTAGGGGTGTTTGGGCAAGAAAACAGAGTGTCCAATGCTGAGACACTTGTGTTCAGTGCTGAGCACTGGGCTCCTGCTCTGGGCAGCTCTGGGTACCACTCACTGGTGCTTCACCCTCTCCATCAGCAGCATCCTGACACCATCCAACACCAGCCCCAAAATCTCAGAGGCTCCTAAAGAAAACCCCATCCTTTGTAACTGAGCTGAAACAATAGCCTAAAAAGAGTCCCAGCATGTGCCTGTTTCAGACATCCAAAAATCAGTCGGGCTCCAAGCTGTAAGAGCTTGGCTTTCAGGAGGACAATGTCATACAAGTGTTTTGTTAACAGGAGATGGCTGCTGACTCTTCATTAAGTGAAATAAATTTTCATGTCATCACATTTGCCATCTTTGAAAAAAAAACCCTCACAATATTCTGGAGTACTTGGGAACTCACTGCGAGGACCAGCAAGAGCAGAGAGCCAAGTTCGATCTGAAGGTTCCAAGCAATGGAAAAATCTGCCACATCCCAAGCTGATTTAAATTATGGATCAGTTCCCTGATTGCTCTAAAAAGAAAAACTAAACTTTTCCAGTCTGAATGTGCCCAACTTCAGCCACCAGCTTTTGGATCTCACATGGATCTAATGTGTCTTTTAAAGAGATTTCTGCCATCATTTACCTTTCCCTCCCAGATATGATAAATTCACCTTCATTCTGCTTCAATTAACTAAATACATTCTCCACATACAAAACTGGGAAGATGCTCAGTGCCTTAAAATAGCATCTGATGCTGGTTTTTGATATGCACTATTATATTTTTGTTTTAATGCACCACACAGAGACATTACACTTTTCTAATGCAAATTTCAGCTGTCAACAAGCGTGTTTTTGGATGATTTATAAATCAGAACTTGAACAAATACAAAACAGACAAAATCCCTACAAAGAAAGTGATCATTTGGGGGATTTTTTTCTGTTTTGTTTTTTAATTTCTGAAAGTAAAAAGCAAATTGGAAAACGCAGTTTCTTTTTCTGCTTTTTTTTAAAAAAAAAAGAAGAGAGAGAAAAAGAATCTGGTGGTGCCAAAGGGTTAAAGTATCCCATTTCGGGCAGTCTGAATATCTGAATTTAGCAGCTGACAGTGCATGGTGTGTCAGTCTCTTACAGCTGTTCCAGTTGATTCAAAGACCATCTTTGTTTCTCCAAATCTCAGCAACTGTTACTTTTTTCCAAAGACAATGATAGACCAGCTGTTACCTCACAAGACGCCATGTACTTCAGGTCAAAGTCTTTAGTAAGGAACTTGTAAAACAAGAACTAAATCATTGTTTGGGTTTGTCAGGGTTTGGTTTTTTTCATTAAAAGAGAGTTAGCAGCCTAACAGTCAAATAACTTACACTTGGTATTCCCATTAAGTGCACCGGAATGACAGAGAAATTTCATCTGCTTGTTGAGTTGAATTCTCTCTATACAGAAGAAAAATCCCACTACTAAATCTTATAGTATTAGGGGATATTTTTTGTTTGAGGGGCAGTTTCTGCCTTTCCAAACACAGTGTTACCAGGCAGATGTCACCTCATCATGGAAATACACAGGTCTAACCACTCAGAATGTAAGGGGGGGATTTTCAAGAGAACCTGACAGGAGTTAAACATTCAATATCAGTCAGTGGGAATATCCAGTTCCGCTTTGTACATCCTCCTCTAAATGAGTAAGGAAGCAACTGAAGCACAGATTATCCTCCAGTATCAGTCACACCCCCTTGAAGACACCAGGCTCTCAAAGCCATGCAGATTTACAGAATCAGTCCCTCATGAAGACTCAGGAGAGGAATTACTGCTGACAGGTCACCTACAACCCTTCTGGGGGGGTGGAAGAAAGGAAGCAGCTTTTTAAAGAGCTGTAGTTGAAATAAACCCTTGTCCCTCCCTGCACAAAGACAAATTACTGCTCCCAGCTGCTCTGATGCAGAAGACAAAGATTTGCTGAGAAGAGTGAACGTTCTTTTATTCAACCTTTGTGTTTAATTCTGGAAAGCCTTAGCATTGAGTAACCTATTTGTAGAGCCACTGCCAGCTAATTGTTGTGTAAAGAAGCACACAAAGGCACGGTCATCCATGCTGCAGTGGTAGAAGAATTTTACAAGGCCTGTTAAATTCAGCAGTAGTCATCATTTTTCTGTTTTATATATAGAGAGATAAGTTTAGACTCAAGATTGTTTCACGAGCATGCATGAATACTATTTGCCTCGGGCTGTTTTTTCTAGAGCTAAAAAGGATTCATGTATTTATGTAAATAACTTTTCGGCTTTAAGTCTGTTTTTCAGAATGGGTGACATACTGCCCATATGTAAACCAGTGCTTTATGCAGAATTAAAAATAACCACCATTAGGCATGGCGCCGGCAGTATTTGTGATGGAGAATATAAACTGTCTAACAAAACACTGAGGGTGAATCACAACCCCTAAAAAGCTAAGAACTGACAGTATTTGTTTCTCGAGATAAAAATATCCGTAAATACCAAATGTGTGTGCTCTTAGTTTTGTGTAAGAGGGTAGTTCACCTACCAGGCCAAATACTGACATCACAAAAAGTGCAGCCTGCTGATGCTGTCAGGCTGTTGTAAAGGGATTGGTACCAAAGCTGATACCATCTCCTGACCACTGCTGAGAGTACAACTTTGCATAACTAATTCAAAGACTGCTGCCTGCAGGCACCACAATGGTAATTAAAGACAATAATTCTTGGACAAATGAGAGGGATGTACTGGAAAATAAAGTCAGTGCTAAATTCACAGCTAATCCTTCAACGGAGAATTGGATCATTTATTTTCCAAGTGGCTGGGCAACTCTACCTGCTTTCATTTCCATCTCTGCTGCCAGATGATTCTTGTCTCCAAAATCTGTAATATTTTCTAGTTTAAGCAGTATTCCTCATTGGCAAGCTCCATTTCAGCAAGACTGGATATGCTTCCATTTAAACACATGAATAGCTCCTTTGACATCCACAGCAAATCAATGGAACAACTCACAGTCAAACAACACACTTTTAAACACTGTAAAGAATCAAGGCCATAAAGGCACAAAGAAAAGCTGGATTGCCAGGCAGTTTACCTGGAAAATCACTTGGTGTTACCCTAAAAAAAGCTTGTGCCTTGGTAAATTCGAGTTTTCTCTTTATGGTTGTTTACAACTAGAATTCACAGGACAGGCTAATCATCCAATACCACTGATGATCAGGAAAACATCTCCCACACAGTGAGGTTTTGCGCCAGTTTCTTCAGTACCAAACCAGTAACATACACATAATATATCTTGAATATTCCCACCTCCTGCCCCCAAACCAGCACTGACACTGATTGCCTGCTGACAATCCCCTGTAGTTCCAGCACAGGTGGGACATTCACCCCTTTACAAATCCTCATCTGCACAACACTGGGATCTCCTGCATCTCCTCTCTTCTGCTGTCCCCAAAATGAGGGTGAAGGATCCAACTCTGGTCACCAAAAAAATCCTAATGTAACTCAAGGAAGCCATGCTATGGATCAACAAAGCCCTGCAGCCCCCACTGCCATTCCTCACTGTGCAGTTTCTCACTCATCTCTTCTTTCTTTTCATCTCTTATCTTCCCTGTAGTTCAGATCAAGATCTTGGGCATTCTTGGCAAGGTTTATTTAAGAGGTATCCACACATTTAGTTCTATCCTCTGGCCTTGTCCAGTGACTAGTAAGGGAAATTAAGGTGAAGTTTTGCCACCATTTAGTTTGATTTGGGCCCCTGCTGCTGCCATAAGGGGAGATCCTGCCCTTCCCCTTGATCCCTGCTCCTTCCTGCCCCTTGCCAAAGCATTTTGGCAGCCAGGGTCAGGCTGGGAGGAAGGATCTGCTTTGAAAATAAGCCCTGCAGGGAGGATCACTTTTCAGAGAGCTGCTCTGGCTCACCTGGCCATGAGAGCAGCAGGAACATGCAACCAAGGCTTGGCACTCACTATTACTTCATCCTTTGGTACCAGCCCATAAAACCATACCCTGAGTTTTCTAGCTAACGTGTAATTCTTCTTGCACTGTTCTGCACACTGTAGGCATGTATGAAGCACAGGCAGAAGCTAGATCTGTGTTTGTTTTTTAACAAAAGAGTTAAGTTACAAATGCAAGGAAAGCACAGGATGTGTAATGAATATGTCATAGCTGTGGCATCCTGTTTCTAAAATATCTTGCTCCTGAATGGTGCCGTCTTAGGTTTCTTCCACATAAATGAGGCTTTCCAGCTGGCCTGCAGCCAGAGCTTTAATAAAACATGGTATTATGCAGAAGTGAATAAAGCTTATGGCAGTAATAATGTCCTTGAAATTCGCTAATCACCAGAAGTTTCAAGAAGATTTCAATATGAGATCAACAGGACAACAACTAAAATTCACTTATTAGCTAAGGAAAGCCACTTTTCTCATGATAAATGATGCCTGTATTGAAAGAAGCCCCAAGTCATTAGTGACCAGATGAAAAGTGTGTTTTCTGAGTTTGAAGTCAAGTATCTTGCTGCAAAGGAGCTGCAAGCACTTCAAAACACTTTAGGACGTAAAATTACTACAAACTGAAGAAAGAGTCTGAGAAAATAGATAAAGACACAACAGCTAAGAGTATTAGGGGAGAGGTGACCAACAGCATAAATACATGGTGAAGACTCATGCCCAAAGCAGCATTTTTGCAGGAAAGGAACCACTGATTACAGTGGTCACATCCTAAAGGACTCAAAAATATCCCACTGCTGTGAAATATTTAAAGAAACAAGCAAGACATGGGGAGAGGTGTGAACAACAAAAAAGGTAAAAAGGCTGAGGAACTTGGTCTGCAAAGTACCAATGGTCATCTTTACACCTTGGTCCCAACAAACATGGATATTAAAAAATGCTCTTTATCCTCCCACCTTGGCCATGCAGGGAACACACAGGAGTAAATGCAATACTGTGTACTGCTGAAATAAATACAGTCTTCAAGTTCATTTCCTGGTACTTTTTTTGTGACTTGATAAGAGCTTACTATTTTAGTAAAAGCATTAAATACCATTTTGTGCCTCTTTCTTTCAAAGTTTTTTCAGACCATTATACTATTAAAAAAAACCAATTTATTAATAATGTAAGTAATAAAATACACAAAAGTATATTTTGTATTTTCTGAAAGCTGTTGCAAGCCTTACAGCTGCCTGTACATTGGTAATAAATGCTTCCAAAAATTGCATTAGCTAAACATTGATCTACTCTCTTTACTCCTTGATGAACAAGTTTGACATGGCATTTTCACACAGATATGGTGAACATTTAACCTTTCCACTTTTTATGTGGTCAGGAGGCCACTGAGTCTCTGCACAGGGACTGTCAGATGAGGCTCATGACTCAGCAGAGCAGCTTGGCACTGGTGACATGCTGGAAACAGCAGTGACACTCCTGCTGCTCTCAGCCCTGCTCTCTCCCCTACTGGTTATTTCAGCTATATTTCCTTCTCCTCCTTGGCAATCATCACCTCTGAACTTCCTCACTGCCCCCCTCTCAGTGGCTGCCCCTGTCCAGTAGAGACACAACATCCTGTCAATGAAATGATGAAAAGTTACTTTTTATTTTTATCCACAGAAGAAAAATGAATAATTTCTTCCTCTTGATTCCCCTTTACTATTCAACATCATGACAGGGCCAAGTGGCTGTGCTTGTATTCCAGCATTACGTGATGAACAATGAAAAATCTTCATAGCTACACTGCTGGGTTAGAAGAGATTAATCAGAAGAGGTTAAAAAAAGGTCACTCAGACTGGCCCCTTGTCACCAATTTTGACTTTATACACCATTTCACAACTAGGAGGCCTTAGAGGATGTTAATCTGCTGGATATCCAAGAGTGGGAGAGGAAATAGAAGGCTGCCAAGGAATGGGTGTAATTCTATCTGTGCATAGACAGAAATCCTTCAGTGGCTGCAGAGCCAGAGCAGCAGAGCATTGGCCTCACCCACGTGCAAAACTCCCAGGCAGCACTGACCAAAAGAAGGGGGGAAGTTGACACAAACTAAATCACCTTCAGAATCTTGAGGTCCCCTCAGAAGGGATAAGATCAGCAAGGAAATTCCCCTCAAGACAAATCATGCATTCTCAGTTATTCTAATCGGAAGAGCAGCTCCTCACAGCTAAAACCACATTCCCACTCCAGGTAATGAGCATTTTCCACTGGCCTTGGGAGAACCAGGACTTACTCCAGAGTTTAACCCAGTCCCAAGAAAAAACAGTGGACTGCCCAGAGCTGCACTGCTCTTTGCAATGTTAGCAGCTCTTGAAAAGTTTGGTAAAAGATGCTGATAACCAGCTCAGCTGCTTTTGGTACTGTTGCAGCTACATTTCCCTTTTATTGCACTTTTCAGTATAATTTTACACCAGAGACTCTGTGCAGGACATAGATGGCAGCCCTGTTTGAAGCGCAGGGAAAGATTTGATCTAAAATAAGATTTGAAGAAAAGTATTTCCAACACCAGTGCAAAAAGTGTTTACCTTAACTTCAGCATGATTTTTCATGCAACCAACCCTTCGTAGGGAATATCTGACACAGATGATATGCTACACTCTGCCTTGATAAATAACAGGTTAAGTTTCACAGCTGCCAACGAGCAAGTGCAACACAAGTCAGAGCAGGCTAAAGCAAAAATCTTTTTGAAGAAAGAAAAAATATAACAGTCATCCACTGTAAATGAGAAATTGCTAGTCCATCCTTCCCCCACCTGAACGCCTCCTACATTTTGGTTAAACGTGAAATTAGATAAAACAATGATAATATCTTCTGTGTGGAAAGCACTGAGGAAAACAAACACAAGCCAACAAACACCACCACTGCAGCACAGAAAATAAAATAACCTTACCTAGCTTTCCACTATTCCAGGAGCCCAAATGAAGTAATTTACCACTTACAGTGATTTCACGACTATAAGGCGCACCGGACTATAAGGTGCACTTTTTTTTTGCAGTGGAGGATCCGTGCACAACAAAGTAATGAATTAGTAACGGAATGGCGGGATCGCGGGGTTTACTGGCGGGTGCTCATTTTGCAAACATTTTTCACGGATCTGTGCAGCCTTTAAACGCAGCCCCAGGCGCCCTCCCTGAGCTGTGGGCCCCGGCACTCCCCCCTGGCGCCAGCTGGCGTGGCTCTCACAGCTGGTGCGGCTCTTGTGGCTCACAGCTTGGCTTGTGGCTCGGCTCACACTTCCTGGTTGGCAAATTTCCAAACTTTGTCCATATATAAGGCGCTCTGGATTATAAGATGCACTTCCAGGTTTCGATCAAAATTTTAGGCTTTAAGGTGTGCCTCATAGTCATGAAATTACTGTAATTTACCACTTTCTTTACTGAACTACATATTTACATTAAGAAGATGCAGAAATGATGGCAATGGTATGCTCTGACTTGCTGACTTCTCCACATTTGACAAATGCAACCAGACACGGATAAGAGCATGATGTCAATTTATTCCTTCATTTCAATCTTGTCTGCAGAGCAGAATATACATCCTTCTTTGAGCTCCTTTTCCTCTCCCCATGTCAGCAATAGCCTGCTGTGCACTACATGAGGCTCAGATGAGGCCTCTGGACACATCCCTGAGCAGGGAAATGGTTTTACACCTGACCATGCTCCAGTGCACAACCCAGGAGTTCTGAAGTTTTTGACAGCAGAGGCAGAGCACACCTGGCCAAGCAAAGAGTCCACAATGCACCTGCAGCACACATGGGAGACTGCAGATCTCTTCATTCCTAACACAGCTCCATGACAGGACAGAGGAAAATGGGACACAGGGAATGGATAGGAGAGACCATGGTCATGATGTGCAATCATGCAAGAAAAAGTATTTGTCTTTCAGATTTTTTCTCTCACCCTATTTTGATAACATCTTACTGAAATGCCCTTTTTTCCAGCCCTAAAACCTGCCCTTTCAGTGCCTGTCACATCAGCATGCTGACAGTATAATCAGGATTCACAGCAGCTCTGTGCAAGGATTCTCCTCTGTGGGTGAAAAAGCTAGAAGAAATGTGCAACGTTCATCCTCTTCTAATTACTCCAGAAATCTGCATGTTAACATGATATCATTAGGACTGCAAAGTAATTAAACTGTGTAAACATCTGCGAGAGGAAGCAAAATTTGCAATCCTGAAATGTGCTTTGACTGCAAGCATTTGAGCAAGCCCACTGAAGGACTGTGCTGTTGGTGTTCTGTGAACTAAAACCATCAGTGCAGAGAAAGTTTTTGTCTTTTCTAACCATGGAAGCACAGAAAAGGGGTTGGTGAGCAGTTCCTGACCTCAAGTGGTGGAGACTCCACAACCAACCCAAACAATCAGAGACCTCTTCTTGGATCTGACCTGACTCTCTCCCACTGTGCTTTAAATTTGTTTTTAAATTTGTTGTTCTTTACCCTCTGGCCCACAGAGCAGTTTGTCACTCATACAGCATTATTCTCATGCAATTATAAGTTATTATTGCATGCCTCTGCCCCAAGATTTGTTCTGCAGGCCAAGCAATCCTATTCTTCCCTCAGAAGTGATGTTATCTAGGTCTGTGATCATTCCCACCACTCCTCTATGAATTTCCCTGAAGTGCAGTGCCCAAACTGGACACTGTGTTTCAGCTGAAATCTTTCCATCTTGCATGTTTAGTTACCCCAGCTAAACATTAGTATTTTCCAAAAAAAACTTGACATTAGTGACTATTATTCAGACCATGAGTCACAATAAGTTCCACATAGCTTTTCAAGGAACTACCAAAACTGCAAAACTGTCTTATAGCCATAAAGGTGTTTTTCCTGCCTGAGGAATACTTCCCACTTTGTTGTTTTTTTTAATGAAACCATCATAAACATTAATGTCAAAAACATGACTGGAAGTTGACCTCTTTGCTTCCTTTGTGCCTCCCCCAGCTGCACAACCTGCTGTCAGCTCTGGAAAGACATTTTCAAGTCCTTAAAAGTCACGTTGGCTGTTACTGAACTCCTTGGTCTCCTTCAGGTGCATATAAATAATTTGTTTGTTCCAGTTTTTCCAAGAACAAAACAATTTACCTGTCATTCCCTGTTATCTCTTTACAGACTTTATGCTTTTTCTTTCCCACTCATTCAGCACTTGACCTGTCTTCCCTGAGTTTCAGAAGAAATTACAAATGTTTCTGAGGTTGCTTTATTTAATAAAGTAATCTAGAATAAATTTTATCAGGCCCATCTGTTCTAAAAATATTAAATATGTCTGAATACACTCTAACCTATTCTGATCCTTTTTTACCTTGTGGTTTTACCCTCTGCCATAATACCATGAGCAGGTGGAGGGTGCATCTACTGTGACTCAAATGCATCAGTGAGAGCAGCTCTGAACCCTGAGATGAAATTTAATCTAATTTCCTGTCCTCACACCAAGCCATGGGTTCCCTTGAATCATAAAGCCTCTCCTACCTTCGTTCATTGTCATCAAGATGAGCAAAGAGCACGTTCTTGGAGATGGCCTTAGCCAGAGCAGTCATCGTTTTATAGTCCTTTGGAATAACCTGTGGAGAAAAGAATGAAAGGTAATTACACCCCTGATTGTATTTCTTCACAAGTCATGACATCTACAGAAAATTCCACTCTGCAAGAAAAAGGATACAATGTGATTTCAGGCACTAGGATGGCATTAGGCTATAATATAAAGCCACTAAGAAAGTAATAAATTACAGTTTTGATAACGTGAGGATACAATTTTTTGTTCTCAAAATGACACTTATAAAGGAAATATCAGATCAAGGATGACTAGGGAGAAGGATATCCATAAAATACTATGATTAGGAAGAGCTGTGTAGTCTCCTTTCAAATCTCTTGGACTAAAGAAAAGGTATTTTATATTCCTCTTTCCTCCAAAAAATATCAGATGTAACCTACTTTTAAAACGGTGGAAATAGTAACATTTCTTTAGGAAAAAGGTAAAAATGTGTTGATTACATCATATTTTTCAGTACTGGCTGTGGAATAAGGAACCAAGCTCCTGACAGGTCCAGTTGAATCAAAATCCTATGCTTTGACTTCGTGGCAAACAAGGAGAGTTTCCATTTGAAAATGAAGAGGTCTTTATTTGTTAGCTGGAGAGATGTCAAAAGTCCTGTTGTGCATGAATTTGCTCAAAATAAAAGTTGAAATTTAGTAGTATTTCCACTTTGGAAAGCTAAGCTTTCCATTTCGTTAACCATTGAGGTAAGATACCATCAGATAATGTGTCTCTCTGTTTGCCAAGTGTCTTCTACCAGTCAGAGACTCCAAGATTAGGAGAGATTGTCACAAAATTATGACCTGTCAAAGATATTATTTATCTTTGATAATGTGATTTTCCTTAATAGTTTAATTATAACAGGACAGAATCAAGCATAGCACAAGTTTTAAGTGTTAAATAAACCTTACTCCAATCTGAAAATAAAAATCTGCTTCTCAGTCTGCACACTAAAGGTCTGATAAGGAGCATTATCTCTCGTATTTTCTTATGATAGAAATTGTGCATCTGTCTGTTGCAAGTTACTGCTTGTGTTGATGTGCAGGTAGTTCCCTTCCCTCATCCTGGAAAGACAAGGAACCACCCATCCCACCAAAAGAAGGATGTCTCAAAGGGTAAAATTGATGTAGAACCAGTTCCCACAAAGAATTACCAAGATTTATTTCACAGGGAAACGCTGCACTGTGAAGAGCTAAAGTTGAACTGGCTTCAGACCTCTCTTGTATTGACTGCTGCAGTCATCAAATTACCCAAATTAACTCTAGAGAAGTATACATGCACTGCCTGTTTGTGTCAGAGTGAAACCTAATCTAATGGATCTAAAAGTTTAAATTTCTCAGTGTTAAATTTGTCCAGTGCCTTATTCTTGGTTTTTACCCTAACAGAGGAGCACTGGATTGAATTGCAGACCTGAGCCCTTGCTCTGTTAGGAATACAGCAGCTGCTCAGCTTTCTGCTGATGGGCCAGAAGGGTCAATAACCAGATCACTGAGACATTCAACTCCAGCCTTTCTGTCTCATTATGAAATAGCACTGACAAGCCTCTCTCAGGGTAAATTTGCAGCAGTGAAAGCCTCAAGGCTTTGTGGGTTTGTTGGGGCAGGGACATAGAAAGCACAGGAGAGATTCTCTAGGTGTAACCAGGAGTCTGACCAAAATCAACTGCTGGTAAGAGTTGCTTCGCCATTTCTTACATCACTGAGATAATCACTGAATGTTCTCTTCAAGCTGATAACCCTCTTTAGAGCAAGATTCCTGTTCTGTTAGTCGTTAACTGTGTTATGTCAGATGTGTTGACAAATACTGCTTTCTCCAGTTCAAGGATGAACTAACCCTCCACAGAGATCTCCCCCAGAATGAAGCCATGCTGTGTGCTTGCTCAAATCACAAAGCCAAATCTCTTTTGATTTTCTCTCCAGGGACATAACTCATTTCATTGCCCCTAGCACTACTCATGCTATAGCTCACCCCTAAAGGGATCCTTCAAGCTGGCTTGTGACCCAGATGTGTTTCTATCCAACACCTGAATTCAAGCCAGTGGCTCTTCCTGACTTCTATCTAAAATTCCATCTGTTTGCAATAGTCTAACACAACCTTTGCCTTGCTTTTTACTCTTTTAAATTTGTTCCATAATTTGTTCTTCAGTGTCTCCTTTTATTTCTGTGTTCTAGAAATCTGCCACAAACACATATCCATGGGTTTCACCATGGGATTCATTTGCTTATGGCAGAAGACAAAGCACTGACACAAATCATTCCAGTACTAGTTCTGTATTGCATCCAGCATCTGTAGCTGTACAAGAAACTATACCCTAAATTATTATTATTTAAGATCAGTCAGTTCCTAGGAAATTAAAATCATAACAGGGCTAGTCACACAACACATAGAATATGATCTGTATTGCTGCTTCTGGTTCTTGCCTACTTATGCTACTGTCAGGACTCACTGACATCACTGCTGAGAAATGAAGAAAACAAAGTTTACTTCAGGTTCCATTATAAACATAAAAGAATTACTCAGGGGGGTGGGAAGGGGTGTTTCCTTTGATTTTCAGAAGAGTCAGATGGAACCCATAATAAACAGAAACAAATGGGATCTATTCACAGAAGTTTTTTAAGGGGATATTGCAAAATGCACAGAAAGAAAAGTGTTTTAAAGTGGCTTTTGAAGTATCACACAAGTTTTTTAACAGTGCAGGGCATTCATTAATAGCTAGACCACAGTGCTGTTAAAATTCACCACTCATTGGCAAACATTATTTAACTACCACAAGAATACTCTTACACACTTGTTCTTAGGATGAATGGTTCTCCTAATTCTTTATTTCTGGGACAGAAATACCCAGAGCAGGCAGGGAACTTGTATCATAAGCAGATGACAAAAGCACATCTGACTGGAAAGGCAAAAAGCATTCTGCCAAAAAACAGTGACTGACAAAATGTATTCCCATAAAGAAAAAGCAAGCTCTTTGAGTTAAAGTTACCCCAGGCGTACAAAAAAGCACATTAGTAGCATCTGTCAACCTTATGAAATACATTTTCAGCCTGGCTCCCTAAATAAACATGACATATGCTATTGTAATGTCTCTCTTTTCATAATCTTTGAAAGCTTTAGCCACTGTCAAAAAAAAACAAAACCAGAGTTATTAAGCAATATCAAAGATTAGGTACTTTTGTGAAAAAGGCATTTTAAAAGAGAGAAGCCCAAATTAGAGCTCCTAGTGAAGAAATTAGATAATTTGGGATTGGCATTTCTTCAAAGACAATGGTAAAACAAAATCACCCAAGTATGGTCAACAGACATCCAAAATTCAGTGGGCTAAGTGGTACCTAAACAACATGGGAAATATGTGTCTGAGTGGTCTAGGACTTAGATTAAAGAAAACTTGAGGCAGAACTGACTTTTGGAAACAAAAATCAAAACCCAAACCAATCAGGAAATGCAGCAATAGAAAAACTCTCTTCCAGCAATGCAAGGGTCTGATCAGACTCAGAAGATGCTGCAGTCAGGGACTGTCAAGAAAATGGCTGAGAATTACTGATCCTGTTAGCCAGGGAAACAGATGAGCTGCACATCTCAAAAAGGAAGGAGCAGAGAATGCTGAAATCCCACTGATGGGGAAGATCGTTATGCAAGGAGACAGCAAAAGAACTTGAGTGTGAAGATGGTCAGCCCTGCTCAATCCACCATGAGGACACCATCCTCCAGGCTGGCCCGGGAGCCCAAATCAGGGACAAAACACGAGTCCCTGGATTATGTTGTAGGTGTCAGAGGCAGGGGGATGGTGGCACGTTACCTTTCTGACGTAGGAAACAGCATCCTCCTCAGTGTACACCTCGGCACTGACCCCTCCCCGCCTGCGCCGCGCCTTCACCACCGGGTTGGGGGGCGGAGGGGAGATCTCATCATCGTGAGAGTCCGACTGGGAGCTGGACTTCTGCCGAGCCAGGATCTGCTTGCATTCCTCCTGCAAGGCAAAAAGAGACAATAGAACACCTCTTACCCATGGGTACAGTCAATTCACCCTTTCTTTATGACTGTCAGCAACTCTTGTGTGTTTGGGTGACTGTCAATCTGCACTGCAGAAAGAAAATTACAGATTCAATGAGAATTGCATTAACTACAATGTCTGTACAGGTTTTTGACCTGTTCAACTCTTTCTTACACATCATGGCAACCAAGGTATATAAAGTGCAGGCATATGTCTGCAGCTGCTCCTGGTTGAGAAAGCAGAAAAAGCCTCTTTTGCTAACTCTCCAACATCACAGCTGTTATTTTCTCAGTTGGCTTGTACATGTCGTTGTCTCTTGTGCAGACAACTTGTCAGAAGTCACACATTGATATATTAGACAGTTTTCTTCATCTTGCTCTGCTTTGCAAGCTTACTGTCACCACAAACAACAAACGTGCTCCCTGCTCCAGAATTTCTGCCATACGACTGATTTATAATCAATGGGACTCCTTCCAAGCAAATAAGATCCAAGGTAGGCTCCAGAGGACTATGAAAGATGATGGCTGGCCTAGCACCAGCTGGCCAATAGGGAGATTATTCTCCAAATTTCATGCTTGTGGAACAGAGAATAAAATAGGAAGGGGAATCCCTGAAGAGAGAGTAACAAGAATAGAAAAGAGTACAGAAGACCATCAAGAAAGGAGGTCAGAGTTGCAAGACTGTCTATTCATACACTGAATTTGACTTCCAAAGGATAGAGACAAACCAGATCACCCATAATTATAGAATTTTCCCAGAGCCCCATGTTCTATCCCTCAGCTTCCTCAGATTCAAGGGAAAGCTTAAAGGAGTACAATTCCCTTTGCATCATCCATGTCTGTCAGTCAAAGGAACAGTGGCCTCGGCTCTGACCCAGCCCTTCTGACCCCCTGGCACTGCTCAGCCATAGCACACTGCCCTGCTGCTTCCCCATTCCAACCTGCACTGATCTCCTAAAGGCAGGGAGAGCTGGACATGGGGTGGGCCATATGTTCTGTTCCCTGATTCAGGAAACCAGGGGGCATCAGCAGGAGGGACACAGGCACTGTCAGGAGGCAAGCTGGCTGCTGCAGCAGTAGCCCAGTGTTCCATCTGCTGACACCTCCACAGCCTGGCAGCCCCACATCATCCCACAACTCCCTGAACAAGCCCAGCATTTCTCAGACCACTCAGCTCAGCAGCATTGCAGACTACCCAAAAGAAAACACAGCAAGGCTGAGCCCCCTGCACACCCCATAAACCAACAGGGATGCCAGAACCTGGCCTCTGTCCTACAGGAAATTTCCAGTGAGAATTTCCGTTCAGAGCTAGGACAGGAGTGAGTGGAGGAGGGAGCATCTGGGAGCACCAGCACGCGTGGCAGATCACCAACATCACCAGCTGGTCTCAGTGCCAGAGGAAGTGACTTATCCACAGCTCATCAGGTATGGCACAGAAAAGGGCAGTACAGAAAACTGGCACAAGCTCACAACTTCCAGGCTTGCAAGAAAAATTGATGATTAATATATGTTTTGCCACTGATGTTTACATCAAATCCAGTCATGCCACCTGTCTTTTCTGGTCCTATTGCAGTTAATTCCTGCACCATCACTGACACTGCCCTTCTCATTAACCTCTATCACCAGTCTCTGATGCACTGTGCTGCTTGAAATAAATCACTGGACAGTATTTCCCATGCTGCATGAGTCAAAGTAACAGGTCACGTATTCTTGTTTTGAAGAAGGCATTACTGAAATATTTAGGGGACAAGTTCAGAGGCAAAATGTAAAGGGCTGGCTAAAGATACGACTTTTCAGGATCTTGACCTGCCTCAAAAAGTGCCTAGATCTTTCTGAAATCAGTTGGGGTTTAAATTTGGTTTACAACCCCAAAAATCCCAGGCCACAATACAGTTGACCTTGGTGCTGTTACCAAAAAAAACAGAATTTCAGATGTATTAAATCCTTACTGAAAATGTTTCATTTCACATTCAAATAGCAGCACTATATATATAAAAAGTTAGATTTTCCTATAGCATAAGAACAGCAAATTCTATTTTAGCATTCTCTTCTACTTCCTCCTTACTCCTCTCTGTCTCTAGATTCCTTAACTACAATCAAGCAAAATATCTCAAATACAAACATGTGCTATATATTACAATTATATTTAATATCTAGTGTTTAAAAACGAAAGCTATGACTGAAGAATTTCAAATAACATTACTGATATGTTAATGGTCTCTGATTATATCAAATGATCACAAGCAAATGCACCTTCTTCATGGGCTTAACTGAAGAATAGCAGCTAAAATTTAATTAAAAGGCAAATACAACAAGAGGGCAGTTGGGTAACTAACTTACACAGTTCTTTTTATACACAGCATATTTACTCAGAGAGAAGAGTAGCAGTTTGCCACATTTGAATATAAAGTACACTCCTCTCTTCAGTACACATTGAACAAAAGCCACTTCCAAGGAATTAATAAATAATATCTCCCCTGCCCCAGCACAGATTTATATACAAAAGAAAGCTCAGTGAGATAAAATTAATACTACAAAGCATGCTCTTAAACTCAAATACTTTCAGAAGCCAAAAAGAATTTAAAGGATTATAAAAGTGAGTTACGGTGTGATTCATTTTAAAAGGAAGTCTCTTCACTACAAACTCCTTTCATACAAACAGCAGGCAGGTGTCTGGCTGGCTTTTCCACACGCTGTTTGCAGTCTGGGAAGGATCCCCATTCCTGAACTGGAGCGTGCCTTTTGGAAATAAAAGCGTTTGCTCTGTCCTGGGCTGAGCTTTCAGGGAGATGTCTTCCATATATCCTGGGGTAAAACTGCACAAATGCAGCAAGTTTGAGAGGAGGAATGAACTGTCTCAAGAAGAGTTCTTCAAACACCAATCTTCAGAAGCAGCTTGATGTGAATCCTTGTGCAGAACTCAGTTACAAGTAAACACCTCATCATCTTTTGTTGTCATGACAACAAACGATATCTTTTTCTCCCTCCCTTTGGATGGCACTGATAATTCATAATCATATTGCCCAATTATGTCCACCTTCAAATGAGAAAACACACAGAAAATACAACTGCAAGACAGTGTAACTTCCTCTGATCATTGCCTCAAATTGAAAGAAGAACCAATAAATACAGGTGTAGTAACCAATTTATCCTTTGAACATCCACCTTCAGCTAAAAGAGGCTGAGGTATAAACCTCAGGAATTTAGTATATTGTCCTCAGCATCTTCCCCAGATAATACTGAATTTTTAATGAGTTTTAAACACTGCAAGTGAAGCAGTCACAATGCTGAGAGAGTTTTTATGTTTGCCCTTCCTTTCAGACCACTAAGTGCACACACACTTCCTGACCCAGAAGCTTTCTTGCCTATCAGCAGGAGCATTTCTAAACAGAAATTCACTTCCTCTCCCAGTCTCTCCTTTCAGGCTTTGTCACTACCTGAAAACTCAGATGAGCTGGAGGAAGGAAAGCACCTAAGGAGGCTCCAAATCACTGTGCAGCCTTACAATAACATCCCAAGAAGACTTTCAAAAGCAAGTCAAACACTTGATATCAAAGCTCAGTATCTCCACTCTGCTTCCTACAACGTGTACATTGCATTCAAAAACAGCATCACCAAGTACACTCTAAATGATTTTTTTTCCCCCCAAGCACATTCATTAACTTTTCTGACTGACAGACCTGGATTTTTCACAGAAAATGTGCAGGAAGGTTCATGCACAGGTAACTAATCTCTCTTTGACCCAGAGGAGATGCTCTCCCTCTAGGAGGGTTTTTACCACCCCTCAACACTCCTTGGGGCTGATGATTTATAGCAACCAGTAAACACCAAAGGCAAAGCACTTCACTTTGCTGGAAGCATGGGACTGATGCCATCACTAAAAGCAGGAAAAATCTGGGAGATCTTAATGTTCTTTCCAGCCTTGTCTTTGCCAGGACAGACA
This sequence comes from Sialia sialis, assembly GCA_009812075.1. Lineage (NCBI taxonomy): Eukaryota > Metazoa > Chordata > Aves > Passeriformes > Turdidae > Sialia > Sialia sialis. Next base: position 5,655,938 of record VRYO01002014.1, on the reverse strand, counting down.
ATGTTTATGATCATTCAGCCTTGTTATTCACAGTTCCAATTATTGTTCCACTGCCCTCCCCCTGGTACATGTTACCTTTTCTTCTACAGCACTTCTAAGAAATATCTGTAACATGCACTCCCTAGCATCCTACCAAGGTATTTACCCTCTCCATAGTTATCCTCCAATTTGATTACTATTTCTGCATTCTCCATGGTCTGTCTCCATCTCAGCTCACTCCCAATTTCCAATCTAGGCAAAATTCTCCTGCCAAAAATCCACCTACTCTGATGACACTCCAGCTGCATGGCTGACCTCCCTCAGAGCCTGTACTGACATTGTTTTACCTTCTGTAACTTGTTCACAATTCTTGTCTTCCCCCCATCAGTGTCTTCAGCATCCCAACCCATCACCACCTCTTCCCTACTTTCCTACATTCGCCTCACAGCAAAGTGAGAGGTTATGTTACAAAACACAGACCCTATTTTTGATTCTTAAAAGCTTATATAATTAAAGAGAATCATAGCCAACACTTCTGATTCTTAAAATCCAGCCAAATAACAATGTATGCATGCATAGCTTGTGTAAAAAGAGACAAGCCCACATAGAAGTGGATTAAGTAATCTGATGAATGTAAAACAGGGCAGCTTGAGATGTGAAACAAAGACATCTTCCAGGCAGAATTCCCTCCATGTTCCATCACTGCACTCTGGTTTTGTTAGGTTTTGGCTTTGAGACTGGGAAAGCTACTCACACTTGTGGACACACAAAGTAAACAGGCAGCTCAGCTCTAATATGTTCCACAAAGGCTCATTAGAGCATGGGTTTGCTTGTAACTAATTCTATTTCTTAGGGAAAATGTCTTTTTTCCCCTTTCTGCTTTAATTCCCTTCATTTCCCACCTTTCCCTAAGCCTCCTGCACGTAGGAAACTTTGCCTGAGGGGGTTTTAAAAATTCACCTCGTTTTCCTTTGCCTCTTCCAAGAAAACTGCCACCTCTCACATCTGCCTGGAGCTGACTCTGGCAATCACAGAGGTCCCACTGAGCTGCTTCTCATGCAGCCCTTGCCAGCACTGATGCCAGAGGAGAGGCAGGAGCAGAGGCTGCCCAAGCCTGCTCACAAATGCATCACACAGCCAGGGATCCTGGTGCTCCCACTGTTGTGCTTCTATCAGCATCTCAGGTATGTTCCTGCACGGCTTACCAACATTTCTGACCACCAAGGAGATGTCAACCAACTGCTTTGCCAGCTTTGAACAATATTATTATTAGGATTTATTAAACTGTTTAGTTAATGTATTTTTTCTATAGTTTTATCTCAGTGATTCTGCTTCAAATCCATAACCTCTCTCCAGCATATCTGAAAGCAGTGAGTTATACTTTGCATAATAATAACCTGCAATTTTAAGAATTAATTGCATTGGTTTAGACAAGTTCCAGTGGAAATTATTGATTGAAGGACTCCTTTCTGTGACAAAATACAAATACTGTCACAGAAGAAGAGCCTTGAGCTCAAATTTTGATGCTGGAGTACCTTTGGCAAGTAAATCAAGTGTATTTTGCTAACAGAGGGTGCGTTTGTGGTTTATTACACCTCCTTTTCGGGGATATTACGATATCCAGCTGTGATTCCTGAGCTCGGGATTTCCTAAAATTCCCTTCCCGTGGCACTGAGAGACACGCAGCATCAGCCTGGATCCACTGCCCATCCTCTGGCAGTCATTTCATTGGAGCAAAGCAGCGTTCCCTGCATGTGCTGATGGCCACAGAAGGGACTGCACAGAGCTCAGGTCCAGAAGGTGCCAGCACAGCCCAGCTCAGCTCAGCCCTGCTTGAACAAAGCCATTTTAAACACATCCTGCATTTTCCTGCTGCCTCCTCTTTTGTGCTATTTTCTTCATTAGTTCTACTCTTTATTCCAATTCTTTGGTGTGGAGCAGTTGAGCTTAGCCTGGCAAGACAGCCCCACTTTTGATCATATAGTGGTGGCACTAAACAGCCTGACACTATGAAATTTTTGCAGTCTCAGTATGGCTAAAAATACAAAGCATTGCCCGTAATTTCTCAGTAATTAACTTTTTCACATAAAGTAAGAACCAGAGACAAAATATGGGCTCCTTGGTTTGTTATTTTTTCTTCTGTTATGCCTCCTTTAGTCCTCAAGTAAACAGGACTTAATTACAGCTGTTAAAATAATGCCACAGTTTTCTTAGTTAACATCTATTCCCTCACTCCAAAAAATCCCCATTACAATCCCCAAGGGAAAGATTTTCTCACTCCATCCACCAAGATCTACACGGTCACAAGGAAACATAAAATAAATTGTCCAAAGGAAATATCACAGTTTTAAAATATAAAGTATCTAAACTCTTTTCAACTACTTTCTGTGCTCAAGGGTATGTTACAGATTTTTACAAAGTAACTGTTAATGTGATCAAAGTAGATGTCATCTTGAAGTCCAGCATATAAAAGTGACTTGCAGACTTCAGAATATAGAAACACAGGCTGATTCCCAGCAATTACTGGCAACTTAAGCAGGTCCTGCCAGTATTAAGTGAACAGAAAAATGTGCATTAAAGTTTTCCCACAATTATTTTCAGACTTATGGTTTTTGATACTGTACTTGATACAAACAAGTTAGAAAAGCATTGGGGGTGATGCTCTTTCTAACATTGGCACATCTTCAGAATGCAACATCAAACATCAACCCTCATTCTCCAGCACTTTATTCATGAGTATGTATTCATGCTCTCCCTTTACAGCCCTCTCAGGCCATAATAAATAAAGAATAAATAAAGAATAAAGAGTGGCCAGCCACAGAGCTGAACACTAGCCCAGGACAGTTCACATCCCTGGAGCATTTCCTCATTCCCTGGCTCTGCTCTCAGCTGCTCCTGCCAACTCCTGCCAAAACAAACCTGCCCCTGATACACCTGAGAATCATACCTGGGGCCAGGGAGCGTGGTGGGGTCAGGATTCAGACCCCAACCCATTTTCTTCTAGCAGCAGGTTGGAGGAAATGGACCCAACTCTGATGTCACCACAAGGTGGAAAGCATTTATGATCCGCTCTGATCTTGCACGTCATAATAAATCTTGCTTTTATGAGTTGATTTTATGAGATGGAGTGAAGAATTAGCAAAATTAAATACACTTTTTTTTTTTTTATTCACTTCTAACATAGCTCCAGTACACTTACGTGGATCAGACTCTCCTGGTTTTCCACAAGCTCATTTTCTAACCACTTGAAAAATATCCTACACTTCATCTCTAAACTTCCCACATGTGTTTTTGACAGATAAACTGTTCTTCTGCTGCTCTCTTCAGTGGAATGTGTTGTTTATCTTAATGAGCTTGGAAAATAACCCCAAAATACCACACTTAGGTGGGAAAATGCATTACTTTGTTTAGAAAATCATGCTTAAACCCAAAGATTTTCACTCCTCTCCCTACACAGGACCAAAATGAAAGGATGTAAGAGCAAATGTGCCACGTCAGTATTGCACATTTACAAAAATCTAACAAACAAATGCTAAAATCACAATTCCATTAGGATTCCTCAAACTACATGATAAGTGAATAAAACCAGGATAAAACTTATTGAGAGATTTTTCTAACATTAGAAGTCTTCCTTCACTGTTCTCACACAACCAACTAAGTCAAAATATCATTCTACTGCAGGAAATCCTTCACAGTGCAATTCATCCTAAGGAAGTCCTTGGAGATGGTTGGGCAACAAGAGAATCAAGCTGCTGTAGAAACAAGAATTACAATGCTGGAAACCTCCAGAAGCAGCCTAAAGCCTCCAGGCTCAGCAGGCTCGGCCCCCAGGCTGCTCTAGAGAGGCAGTGCCAAGATTGTGTCCTCCCACAGCAAGCACAATATTCCCTGCAGTTGATGCCTTGATGTGTCTAAATCATCTTCCATTTTGAGATAAGTGATATCCATCAGCTCCTGTGCTGGCATCCTGATTGATGTCCTACAGGATTCTGCTGATCTTTGGGAAATAATAGGAGATCACATGAAATATGTCATTTTTCCAGGGTAGGAGCTGCTCTCCTGCCTCAGGTCAGTGTGCTGTGTAAACTTCAACAAGGCCAAACTCCCCCAGTGCAACTCCTCAAGAAATCCCTCTAGAATGGAGCATACTCCATAACACCACAGTATATTTTAATTTTTTTTTAAATAACGGTGTTTTCCTTCTTTTCAAGAAATCCACAATTCCACACGTCCACAACAAAGTAAAGGAAATACAACAATTTTGATTCTCTCGAAATAGGACTTGGCTGTCAGAAGTTTAGAATTTTTTTCATAATAATCAAATACAATTAAAAACGATCTTGTACTTCCTACCCCTCTCTGATGTCCCAGGCTGCCACCAAAATGAAATGTTTGAATTTTTTTTTAAAAACGACACAAATTTGGCATATACTCACCTATAGAAAAATGTATCTGAAAAGCAGGGGGTGAGATGTATTAAATGTTTTATATCACTGGTGATATATCAGCCTTATGTATTATTCACTCTTGAAGGAAGAAACTACCAAACCTTATCTCTCAAGCCTACAACAACACTTGCTTACACAACATGCTCTTCCTGCAAAGACACCCGTGGACTTTAGAAAGAATTTGTCTGAGAATGTCCTAAAATGTTTCCCCCACTTTACATAGCTTTTGAAGACAGTCACAGTGAGGTCTCTCTTAATGCATCCCCTGTCAGAGGATCCTGGGATAGGAGAGCAGTGAAATTAATGAGCAAACTGTTCAATGATTTTTGAGAACTTGCTGGTTCCCTGATTTTGGTCAGTTTTAGGAGAAGGGAAAACCCCTCCACCAACACTGAAACAATTAGCATCTTCTGCACCCACAGGCAGGTTCTGCCAAGAGATGAAAGTCCAGGATACCACGCCTCACAACCAATTTGGGTCATTTTTAACAAGTGCAGTTTGATTAGATATTATAATCTTGCTGTTATGAACAAAAAATTCTAAACTATAGCAAATATTATAGCAGACATCCACAAATGAAAAGCTGGAGATTTTTTTCTCTCAACAGTTCGGATTTTCACAGTTGTGTGATCATTTAAAATTTGAAAGGAAAAAAAAAAAGTACCAAAACATTGGAAATCTTTAAACAATCTTTTTCATTTTATAAATGAAAAATGGAAAGTCACCTGAAAATCACTGACCTTTTCTAATTTTTCAAAGTGTTCTCTGAGGAACTTCATGGGTCGGTCTGGCTTTGCTATACAGAGGTTTACAATGCATTCTTTTAAAATCTGTTGGATGTTGTGTTTCTGAACATAGAGTTCACATCCCTTCAGGCTCTCATCTTCTTCCACATTGCAGGAAGCAGCAGCAGCCATCTTCAGGCTTGTAAACAGAAAACACAACCTAGGTAAGAAAATGGTGCAAGAAAGAGATAAAAGACAGTTTCCAAATCCTTTGTCAGAGAGATCTGAAGAGCGAAAACATTTTAATATTGCCTGTTGCCTATTGAACCCCTATTGAATTTGAACGTTCTGATTTCTGGGGTTGCATGTGGAAATGCTGAACTGTGTCATCTTTGTATCATCAACATCCCACCAAGTACACAAAGAGGATTTTAACTCCTAGATAATGATCAATCTTTGGAGAAAAACACAAACAACCAAAACCAACCAAACGGTGAAATTAACCCTAAGAGGCAAGGAGTTTCAGAGGCACTGCTAAATGACAGCGGAAAGCCTTGCTTTGCCCTCCCCGTGGGGACTCACTCCTGTCACCAGAAACCCAGCTTTTTGCTACGGAGGTCTTTGGGCAATTTTAGCATCTCTCTCTTTCTCAACGACCCTTCGCGGCCCCGGGGAAGCTGGGGAGGAGCGGGCAGAGCCCCCCGAAGGGAAGTGAGTTCCCCGAAGGGAAGTGGATGACCTGGGGGGAGAACAGCCCCAAACGCTCTGTATTTCCCCCAGCAAGGTTATGACCGCTCCGTTACGAGCCCACAAGGCCAGGGCAGCTTTACTCCGGCCCCGGGCTCTGTGCTCCGCTCTCTGGATGCCGGGGCTGTACGGGAGGCTCCGAGCGCCGGGAAGTGCCCCGGGCCCGGCCGGGCGGCCCCCGCAGCAGCGCATCCCCCGGGCCCGGCCGGGCGATCTGCTGCCACTGTCCCTGTCCCTGCCCCTGTCCCCGCTGTCCCCGTCCCTGCCCCCCGCACGGCTCCGCGCCCGGCCGGGCCCGCGGAGCGCAGGGGCCGGTAAATACCTGGT